>BSBK01006536.1:287500-559513 GCA_027943335.1 Chamaecyparis obtusa
AGGAGTTAAGATGTAGATTTTAGATTTTGGAGTTTTCTAAAAATTTCATACTTAGCCAAATTTCAGGCACATGAGGTTTCCCTAGACTTATAAAAAATAAGCTATGGAATGTTGTGTTAATACATGTGGAAGTTTTTATCCCCTATTTATGTTCATTACTTATTTTTTTGATGTTATATGTTGTTACTTATGATATTTTTGCACTTGGCATATACTTGAGCTTAGTTTATGAGGCTAGGAATCATCTCGATGGCCTATGTGCACGAGAGGGTTCCCTAGACCTATAAATAAGCCGTGGAAAGTTGTATTTATTAATGTGGAAAATTATATGCTATGATTTAAGGTGTCTTGTGATAGACACTCTTCCAATGGTTCATGTTATGTATATGGCTAAGGTTAGGACTCGCTCTGAGGGCCTGAGTGCGTAGGGGAGTTTCCTAAACCTATAAATCAGGACATGGAAGTGTTATTTTGTATCTTTGGCTTGTGATGGGGAAAGGGAATAGGAACCCTAAGTGAGTGGCTCACTATAGGTGTTGGAACCCTAAAGTGGTTTCCAGATGATCCTATGGGTGGGTTTTTAAAAAGTGATAACATTAAAAATTAACTTGGTAAGGGGGGATTCAAAATATAATGAAAGAAAATATAATAAAGGCCACACATACCTAATTGGAGTACCAAGACCAGGGATAACTACCAGGATGGATCCCTATTCATAAAGTGGGGACCAGGGTTACATGGTTTCCAGGAAGGATCCCAATATACAGGTTGTGTGATGACACTCACTTAGGTGGTCTCCTAGCACCTTAACCTTGGTGTTATAGTATGATGATATTTTATGTGCTTTATTCTTGTTCTTTTGAGTCTTGGGTTTATTGGTATTTGAGACTTAGATTGCCTTAAGGTCTTGAGAGTACCTTGGTTCTATCTCCTAGCATGGGGGGTGGAACTTTACCAGTTTCACATGGTTGGGTGGCAAATCTCTTTTGAGGTATTGTTTGTGGTTCGTGTCATGGCTTGGATTTTGAGTTGTTCACTGGTGAAGTTTCTATTCTTGTATCATGTATCTCTTTTAATAGAGATGTAAATATGTATTGTAAGCCTTGGGAAACTTGTTGTAATTATCTCTCTATATGCCTCTGGGCCATGTGCAGTAACTGTAACTGTAATTATGTCCGTAAATGGAAATTGTAAGAAAGAAGTTATGTATGTGGGAAGGGTAGTATTATGAATCTCAAAAGGGGATTGAATATTGGTTAATCAGTTATGAATTATAATTAAGTAACTTTCCTACCTTATCTCTCTTATGAGTTTTAAAATGAAATTGAAAGTAAAGGTTCTATGCAAACCTTTTTAATGCAAGTACTTATGGATGTAAACTTATTTAAAAGGAAACTTGTTTTGATATGTGGATTAGTGAAAAGATATGCTAAGGGTTGATGGGTATCTCTAGGTGAAAATAATAAGGGAAGGAAAACATGTATGTTATTTAAATTAGTATTAAGATGTAATTATTTCCTAATGTTCTTAAATGTCTAAGTTCAATGTGTATGATGTAAGCTAATTTAAACTAGGTTTTTATCTTAATCCTTAAACTGGATATATACAATGACATAGATGATAATTTGTCATTGTTATAATTGTGACAAAGATGATTGAGTGAATGGGTTATATTGGTTAACATTAGATGGTTAAGTACTTTACACTCTTTCTATTCGAATCCTTGAAATGAAAATGGAAAGTAAGGACTTTTAATAGAAAGTTTGTGTGATGATAGTGCATAGATAAGGTTAAGGAGAAAACAAATGAAAGAGGAAAGGATAATGTATCTAGTGTATTAGATAAATGATGGGCTTCTGATTCATTTCTAAAAGTGAATATTTATGCAAATTAGGTAAAGAAAATGAATGCAATTAGCTCATTAATGTAATTGGTTTTATTGTGGATGAAAGCAAAGTGTTAATATAAATTAAAGTTTAAAAGATAGATTTTCGATGTGTTGGAAAAAGGAATGAAAATGAAATAGGAAGTAAAGGATGTAGTTGTATTACTTTCTCTCTCATTCTGAAATACAAAGTAGAGGTAAAAAGGAAATGGAATTCATATGGTTAAGTAATGGAATTCTATGCTTGATAATGGTAAATGAATTCACTAAGGGAACCTTAAGGAATATATCTGTGAATGGTTATGATGATATGTTAGAATGTTAAAAAAAAATTGTTAGTTGTAATTTTGGGTCAAAGACCTGATTCCTTATGGGTTCCCTAGTGGGGACATTACATAAGATCCTTTCAAATCCATCTCAACCTGTTCTACTTCTGTACCATGCAGACTCATATTTCATCTTACAACATCAAAGGCCACAACATCAACAATATCCCACTATGGTAGAATTAATACACCAGCCTCATGTATAATCCTTCTTCCTTCTTCTGGTGTTAAGGCTTGGAATTCATGATACATGTCTAATTGTACCTCTTTTACAATTTCTTTCTCTAACACATCTGGCTACTGGGCTTTTCTTGCTTCCAACCTCTTTTGATATTATTCAATATTTCTTTTCCATATGAATTTTTGGAAGGCTTGGTTCTTTACAAACCCCTCATCATTTAGAAGCTTTGTGTAGGGATCCCTTCTCAAGTCCCTACATACTTGGCCTTGTATCTCCAAAGAAGTGAAATATGAGAGGGGTACAATGGGTAGCAGTGGGATAGCACCCTATAAATCTATCTTTGGGACAATAATAATGTCTTCCTCATCAACACTATATTAACCACTATCACTAGACAACTGCACAAGCAGGACAGACTTACCATCCTTGCCATTTTCCTTTCCCTTTCCTACCTTGGCATCAAAAGTCTTCTCTAGGATTATCTTTGTAGGGGGTGATGGTGGTCTTGGAGAAAGTGGGGAAGGCTCTCTCCTTAGGGAATCATGAGGCTCCATGATACTAATTCCCTTCAACAACCTAAGCGTGGGGGACTGAACTTCTACTAGTCATAATATGCTTTCCTTTTTTCCTTCATATCTCCTCCTCAGGGTCTGAATCACTAACTTATTCACCCCTAAATATGTTATAAACCTTTTCTGTTGAAGGGGAAGAAAGAAAATCAGGTCTCTCTTATTTAATATTACCCTCAACAGGATATTTTGGAACTCCTGCAATAGGGGATGCCAATTTGAAAGCCCCCTTTCTTCCTTTCTTTTCCTGAAAGTGGCATAGATGTCTTTATAGAAATTGAACAAAATTGACATCTTTACTAAAAAGGGAATCAAAGCCCTAAGGGGATCATATTTTGGTTCAAAATTTATGATCTCATCCCACTATGCTTTAAAAGACATCCACTTCCTCTTATTTCCTTCCTATACTTCTTCATCATAGATATTTCTTATACAATCAACTGGGAAATGGAAGTCATGAGGGATTTCCTTGATCTTAATTATTTTCCTAATCAAATAGTGGAAATCCTCTAGGTCACTATTCCTTGACACACTTACCCCCAAATTTTAAGGTTGCATTTTTTTTATTAAGTTTACTCATCCCCCTTTTGTAACTACAAAATGGTGGAAGAAAGTAAAATCTGGAAACAGAGTACCCTTACCCTTGCCTAACAATTCACTATCCTGAATTGAACCAATTTGTCTTATGATTTCAACAAAATCTAATCTCAAAGTCACAAGGAAACACAACAAGACAACCCCTGAAACCATATTCTTTGATCATAATGCTAACATGATATGGAATAACATCCCCCCAATTATGCTCAATATTCAAAACAGGCCTCCTTTCCTTTGACCTCAAAAAATCTAATAATTCAAAAGGGATCCTAGGAACATTCACAACTAATCTATGTTGGAAACTACAATTGAAACAATTGTTATATTGTCATTGATGTCAAACCTTAACTGGTAAGATAGTTGCTATCTAGGATAGTACCATATCTTTTGATTGATGAAGAGGATTTGAAAAGAGGAGATAATAATAGGACCTAAGGAAAGGTTGAGTTATGTAATACTTCAATGAGTACTTGATCAATTGGCACATTGATAAGCTAATGAGTTTTTTTTTATCTAAGTAAGAAGAAAGACTGGAAATGTAGGCTTAACCAAGCAAAAGTGAAGAAATCTAGTTGAAGTCGAGTGATGTTAGTGTCGACTGAGCGCTAGTATATGTCGAGTAAATCTAGTGTTGACTGAACATCAGTAATTGTCGAGCAACAATAAATTACCGAGCAAAGATAATGTTTGCCGAGGAAGACAGTTTGTAGTGATGACTGAGATACGCAGTGATGATCGAGGAGATGAACACAATATTGACCGAGTGTCAATAATTTATATTTGAAGAAAGAATTGAGAATCACAGATGACATAGTTGAATTCTTCAGATATGTAAAACGTGTTGACATCATTAATGAATTGTATGGAGCATTTAATGCATGGTAAATCATTTTCTTATGGATTCAAAGAGAAGTTTGGAGATGTATCTAGAAGGAAAGATGAAGAACATAATGATGGAAGGATTCAATGAATCTAACCTAAACCTAAGATCTACGGAGGAGATTAAGCAGAAAAAGGTTGATCTACCTGATCAAAGATGTATAAGGAAAACCTAATTATGAGGTTATTGAGTATGAAGAGGAGGTTGATGTTATTGATTGATAAGTCTAAGCAGAAGGCTAAAGGTTAAATTGTGAAGGAGCTAAACAGATTTGTGATTACTTGAAGCAAATTCCGAGTAGATCAGATGGATATGGAAATGGAGATTAGTCAGTAAATCAACATATATGTGCAAATTGGATCTGTATTTGCAAAGTGAGTTGTATGTTTTTCATATCATAAACTATTGTTACTTTCTAACCATTATATCAGTCTAAATCCTTTAATCGAGGTTGACCTAACAATCATTGTATAAATCCTTTAATCAAGGTGACATTCTAATGGAATGTTCTTAAGTCCTCTAACCAGACCACTTTTGACAGTGTTTTAAATCCTTTAATAGGGTCACACCTAGCAGTGTGTATGTAAACGTTTAACAGGTTTGGCTTTTCACAGAGCTCACTTTAGAAGAGTGAAAATCAGTAGCATGTTACAAAGTGGTTTTTCCCAAATTAGGTTTCCACTATAAATCCTGGTGTTATACTTGTGTGAATGATTTTGATGTGGATGTTTTTTAAAGCTTTATATTCTACAAGTTAATTACTTTTGGACAGTGGACTGCATGTTGTATGTTTCTGATATATGCTATAGAGATCGAGTTGAATTGTTGATTAGATTTGAATTTGTTGAAGTGCTAGAAAGGTCAATTGGTACATCTGGACTTAAGAACAATTGCTTCACCCCCCCCCCCCCCCCTCTCTATTATTCTAAATAATTCTAACAATCTATCCCTCATCCTAAATACAAAATTATTATCAGAGGACAGAACTAGATCCCTCCCAATCTTTGGATATCAATGTGATCCATGTTTGTATAGGCATAGGCTACCCATCTATATCGCTATTTAGCCTTATAAATTTTTAGAAATAATCAACATTTCTCAAAAGAAACATGTGCATCAAGAAGGATAACTAGTAGAACATCTCACTACCTCCCTTCTTCAAATCTACTAACCCTGTATGGATCTTTTCCACCAGATAGGTTGGGTATTCAAATATTGAGACAAAATTCAGATGCTAAATTTGAATAGCCATATACATGAGCTCAGGAGGCATATTGTGTCCACCATGCTTCTCCAATAGCTGATATAATGAGTAATATGTGTCCTGAAAGTCTTAGGTAAAGGCCTCCATAGCAAAGGTTTCCTGAGTGGATTCCCCTAAAAAATAATTTATTGATTGTGCTCTAGCCAAATGAGTGGAAAGAATTTTCCCCTAACCATTTCTCTAGTTCTAATATATTGGGATAGGAAAATTTTTAAATTTATGTCCATCAAATTGGCATATAATTCACTAGTGTCAAACATCTCCTTGATTTCATCTCCACTTATAGTGAGAAAAATTTATCTACTGATATTCCTAACCACTCTCGCCACCAGATCATATCTGTCTGCTATTATCAAGAGAAGGTCCACATCCAAAAACACATTTGGAACAACTAAGTTACCCAGGTCAAATTGCCAAGCATTTGATTCAGGATATGAAATATTTCCCTGACCATACCACTTTTTGAACAAGTCTAACCCTAAAATTGGTAGTTGGGCATCCGCTTTATGTTTAAACACATCATACAATCCCTCATCAATTTTCTTGCCCCTACCCAGTCTAGTACATGTCACCTTGTTATTCATAGAGGGTTTCAACTAGTCTAAGGAGTCATCATAGAGATTTCTCTCAAGATACCCTAACTTCCTTGAATGTTCTCTAGCTTGTGGCATTTTGAAAACTAGGGACTGCAAATGAAACTCTTAGAAACTAGGGATTTCACTTATCTAAATAGCAAGATCATTCTTAATAATAAAAAAACACCAATGGGTCTTTTGAAAAAGAAAATCCCATAAGAATTTTTTAGAAAATACTTTAGAAATAAATAAAAAAAGCTCAAAAGAACAAGGATAACTTATGACTTTTTGCACAATTCTTTACTTAAATTTATCTATAAGGAACTTCCTCATATTATCCACCAGCTATAGAATGCTTTTCAATTCTTAGAGTAAGAATAATGAAGAAAATTAATAGTTCTCCTCTTTATGCTCATTATTGTGGTTGTGTTTGTTATTAAATTCATACAAGTGAACCAACGGTTCATAAAAGCATTTTTTACAAATTTAAACTGCATTCATTGATCTTCACCATCCAAGCTCCATCAGACGGTGGCAAGAGGTCCAACTACGTGTACCCCTTGGTGGGGAAAGACACATGTCATCATCATGTTATCCCTTGATAAATAACAACTGAGCACTTTGGTTTACAGGGGTACAACATTCGTTGATCTCGACAGGAAAATAATTGGCACAATAGATCAGGAGACACTAACCTTCAGACAACTTTATACTAGAGTTAAAATATTTCTACTAATTTTACACATGATAAAAGATTAGCACTTTAGTTGCACAAAATTTAACCTTTATTATAACCAACAACTCTATTACCAAAATTTTCTTTGTAAAATTAACCAATTAATCCATGCCATATGTCACATGCCATGGTCCCACCTCACAAACAGTCGACAATCTCATATGCATGGCACAATCTCGTGCTCCCATGGTAAATAATAGTTGATCAATTTGGATAATGGGAACATGCCAACCATTGATCAAACTCAAACTTTAATTAGTCAAAAACACCAAAGGACCATAATTGTTGTTCAACTATTCTGATAGAATAAGTAATCTTCGTTCAAAATTGACACGTGTTTAAAGATAAGGCAATGAGTAAAACATGAATTAACCTATATGATTGCCTAAAGAGAAAGAGCATGAAACTTGGTCCCATGAAAAGGGGACAGGTGGTAACCATTCATAGTCCCACAGTTATCTTGAAACATTTGGTGACATCATTGTGGGAACATGAGAGTACGACGCGTGGCCTGCACTTTGAAAAGGTAAAACATAGAGCCTATAGATAAAGATCAACCAACTTGGGATAAAGGCATATGACCTAGGGAAATAATATCAAGGGGAAAACCTTAGAGATAGAATGTTTTAAGACTTAAATGGTTACGACCCCCTCCTACGAAAATCAACCCTTTACTTGAGTTACAAAAATTAATGGTGAAACACAATGTTAACCAATGCAACTAGGGTTTAAAGATATTCAAGGAAAATAAATAGAGAGCCCTAGGGAAAAATAAATAAAATCTTAGAACCATACCCAAGAAATTTTACCTCAATAGAACTACCAACATAAATGATATCTAATGGATATGTGTTTTGTTTTGGAATGTTGTATTGGGTTATGGGAAATAGTAATAGCATTGACATTGTCACAAATTATTGAGATTGGTTCATCAAACGTTATACTAATATCCTTCAGAGTTTTTTTTATCCATAGTATCTAAGTGCAACATAAGGACATTAGAATGTATTTAGATTCAACAATAGATATTTCTATAGAATACTGCTTTTTACTTGACCATGTAACCAACTAGGGGCCAAGGAAATAAGCCCAACAACTTGTACTGTGTCGGTTATCAACACATCCAGCCTAATCTTTATTAGTGTAAGCTTTCAATGTGAATTATGAACCTTTTGGATACCATAATCTAAATCTTTTGTACCCTTCAAATATCTAAAGAATCTCTTTATTGCCATAACATATGATTCTTTCAGTTCTTGCTAAAATTTATTTGCTAAACAAAATACACACATAATATTTGATCTAGTAGCAATCAAATATAATAATACTCTAATCATTGACCTATACTTACTTGCATCAGCTTTTGGTGAGTCATCTTCTTTTGTCAACTTACATCTAGTAACAACAGGTGTACATTACCGGTTTCGAGTTCTCCAATCCAAACTTCTTTAGTAATTCTCTGGTATACTTGGATAGGGAAATAAAAAATCCTTCATTGTTCTAATTTACTTGTAATCTAAGGAAAAAATTTAAGTCATCAACCATGGACATCTCAAATTCTTTTTGCATTTCATCAACAAATTTCCTGCACAAATCATCTTTTCCTCTAAAAATTATGTCATCAACATAAACCATAACAATCAAGATTTAATTTGAATAAATTTTGTAATATGAATTACTGTCAACATATATCCCTTTTGGAATCCTTATCCAATAGGATACTTATCCAATCTTCCATACTAGGTTGTAGGTGTCTGCTTCAATCCTTACAACACTTTCTTCAACCTGCAAACAACATCTGGATCCTTTCTGGACTTAAATCCTTTTGGTTTTTCAATATTGAATTCTTCCTTTAGTTCTCCATTTAAAAATTATGACTTAACATCCATCTAGTAAACTTTGAAATATTTAAATGTTATAAATGATAAGAATATATGAATTGTTTCTATCTGGGCATTAGGGGCATAAGTTTCATCAAAATCAATACCTTCAATCTGAGTGTAACCCTTGCAAACCAATTTTTCCTTGTTTCTCATTACCTTTCCATTTTCATCCACCTTGTTTTAGAATACTTACTTTGTACTAATCACATTTATTTTTCGGCCTGGGTACAAGTTCCCATGTCTGAATTTTCTCTATCTGATCAAGTTCTTCCATTGCTCTGACCCAATTCTGATCATTGCTTGTTTTTCCACTTTTTTTAGTTCAATATCCAATTGGAAACATAATAATACATGACCTTGAGCTACCCTACTTCTTGTGATGATACTTTTATTCTTATATCCCATAATCTGATTTTTTGAATTATTTCTCTTCACATACCTTGAAGTTTTAGTTATAGATGTCAGAGCCTACTTTGTCTCTTCTTCTTTCTTGTCTTATTTTCTTTTGTCCTCTTAGTCTAATTTATATTCAATATTCTTGTTAGGAGTTCTCTAAAATTTGCATCAACCTTCACATTTACACTTTCAACTATCTTGTTTAGTATTTTGTTGTAATACTAGTATGATTTTCTCTTTGTAGAATATCCCCAAAATATACCTTCATTAGCTCCATTGTCAAACTTTCCAAGATTGTCTTCATCTCTCTGAATATAGAACTTACTTCAAATTTTTTTGAAATATTTCACTGTGGGAGCCCTTCCATGCCATAGCTCATAAGATGTCTTACCATATTTCCTCTAGTAAAGTACTTTGTCAAGTGTATAAATTGATGTCTATATTTCTTTTTACTAGGAAACCTCTGGTAAACTTGCTTCTTTAATCATTGTCCTTGTTGCTTCCTGAATTGTTTTCTTCATCCTTTCCACTACACTATTCTGTTGTGGTGTTCTAGGTGCTGATATCTATATTTTAATGCCATGTTTCTCACATAAATTGTTAAATTCATCATAAGTAGACTCCCCTCCTCTATTAGATCTTAAACATTTGATTTCTTATCAACTTCATTCTCAACTCTTACTTTAAATATCTTGAATTTCTAAAATGGTTTTGATTTTTCTCTTAAAAATGCAACCCAAGTCAATCTAGAACAATCATCATTAAAAAGCATGAAATACCTCTCACCTTCTAAGCTTCTTTTTCTGGTTGGACCACATAGGTCAATGCGTACAAGTTCCAACAAACTGGTAGATGAATGATCTTTTCCTTTGAAAGTCTCTCTTGTCTGCTTTCCTTCCTGACATCTATTACATATAACGGTGTCTGGTTTACTCAATTTTGGCAAATATCTTATTTCACTTGTTGAACTTATCCTTACCAAGTTATCAAAATTGATGTGACACATCCTCCTATGCCAAAGGTAGCTGTCATCAGACTAGGATAGTGAATAACTCTTTATGGTTCCCAATTGATAAATATTTCCATTGCAATAACAGTTCCAAATCTATTTTAGATCTCACAACCATCATCCTAAAACATAACATTATATCCATTTTCACATATTTTTAGATCACTCAAAATATTATGACATAAACCCTTCACATAGTAAAAAATTTCAGTGCTACACTTTCCATCAAAAGTGATAGACCTGATTCCACTAATTTTTGTTGCTTTATGATCACCAAATCTAACAGGAACACCATCATATTTCTCAAGTTTCACAAACTTACTTTTATCACCAGTCATGTGTTTTGAACATCCACTATCAATCAACCATTCATTCTTATTCCTTTTAACAAAAAATTTAGTCTTGGTATTATCATCCAAATTTGAGAAAATGTTAGAAATATCAAATCTAGGCTTTTCTTGCTCTTCCAAAAATAAAAAGTCCTCCTGACCTGACTCATCATTTAATATACTAGCATTTTCATTAACACATTAAACCTTCTTATTAGACTTCTTAAACTTTTGTCTTGTTCCATTTTCTGGAAACCTAGTTGCTAAATGACAAATCTTTCCACATCTAAAACATTTAAGGGGTAACATACCTTTGTATTTGTCAGTACCTTTTTTAAACTTCCTTGTAAATTTTGCGTCCATCTCATTTAAACTACCATCATTCAAATCTCCCTTTGTCTTTGTGGCTTTAAAGGATGTCTCAGATCTATTTCTTTCTTTTCAAAATTTCCTCAATTTAAATGCAGTTAGGGTGCCAAACAATTATTCTCTGAAAAAGTTCTTCAAATAATCTAGACTTATTCAACAGTTGAGATCTTGTCACTATAGCTCTCCAATAATGTCACTAGATTATTCTCTATAACATCTTCATCAGTTAGAGTGCCACCTTGACTTTTGAATTCATTCACAACATTGTCAACCCTCTGAAAGTTGCTTGTAATATCCTCATCTTCCATTCTCAGATTCTCATATTGATGCTTAGCTATTATCTTATTAGATATCTTAACCCTATGATTTCCTTCATATATCTCTTTCAACGTTTCCCAAACTTCATAAGCAGTATCCAAAGCAATAACCTTTGTCAATTCAGTCTTTGATAAAACACTAAAAAATGCATACCTTGCCTTTTCATTTTCCTCAAAGGTTGAAATGTCATCTGTAGTAGTGGCCATTCATCAGTGGAACATACTTTGACTCAATTGTCTTCTAAGTAGTATAACTGGTAGAAATTGTGTAACCTCTCATCCACACTTTCTAAATATTATAATCAGATCCATCAAACATAGGAATTGTCAATTTGTGCGTCATTGGATTTACCTTAAGCAGTTAAGCTCTTCTTCAAGGAACCAAAGCTTTGATACTAATAGTTGAATATGTCAAATAACTTAGAGAGGGGGGGGGGGGGGGTGAATCACTTGTAATAAAGCAATTTACTTAACCTTAATTAATTTAGGGAATACTTCAAGCAATTTGAAACTTAAAATAGATATGGACATGAAAGCACAAAACACCATACACAACAAACACCAAAATTTACGTGGAAACCCAAGATGGGAAAAACCATAGAGAAACTAATTCTCATGAATAGAAACTGTAGGAACAACTACCAATGTCCCAATTCAGGTTTCATGACATGGTTTAATAACCTATTGCATCTTCTATAAGTCTAGTAGTTGTATCGAGCATTAATAGGTCGATCTTTTGGTGTAATGACAACACCTAGTTGTAACAAGTGGTATCACAAATTGGTCATAGGTTATAATCCCCTCAAATGACGCTAAGGGGGGGATTGTTGGACTAACCACCAATGTCCCCTTTAGGATTTGTGACATGGTTTGACAATTTCTGGTGTGTTCTATAAGTCTAGTGGTTTTATCGGGCATTAACAAGTCAATCTTTTGGTGCAATGACAACCGCTAGTTGTAATAGAAACATTAGTTAAATTGATTTTTACAAGGGCTCGCTACTGGTTGGATAACTACCCAGAATTAATAAGGCTCACTACCAATACAAAAAGGCTCACCACCAAAATATAAGAAATGAAAAGAATCCACCACTGAAATCACTATCACCAACAATCAACAACATGATAATGATATTATGCTCTGCTACCGACTACACAAACTCACATACTCATCAATACATAGATATTTCATAAGTCAGATTTGCATTCACTTCACATATTAATCGCATACTAGCATCAAACAAAATCATCGCTATCTTGACCACGCCATGCCACCATTAAAAATTTAAGTCATTGTAATGCAATTTGGAATAGGTCACATCGAAGCATTCATGCGGTGGTAAGGAATGAGACATAGACCACATAGATTCTCCTCACTCAATTCAATATCCCTCATACACAATAACACATTATAGATTCACCGTGATAATCAAAACCAAGAAATAAGATCTATACATTACAATGCAAACACTTGAACCAAAGTACAATGACCATTTTCCAAATAGGTTCAGACCCAAAGAAATGAATCATAGTATGTTGCAAGATGAATATAATTGGGTCAAACACGACTAAAGATAGATCTTTATGATACATCATTTGGGACACGCTACACCAGATCACTAAAGCATCAAATTCACAACTGAAACATAAGACATGTTGACATCAATAAAAACAACAATAATAGCATCAACATCACATTCCAATACTCATGTTGATGGTTCAAGGTGGTTAAAGTACACACGATCCTTTTTTTCTTCAAATTTTGATAAATTAAATTAAATATATATAAGTATCTTCAAACTATTTAATTATTCTAAAACATTGGGATATAACAATAGAGTGAGTGACTTTATCAAACGAGTAAAATAATATTGTTGACATTCTAGGTTATGATAGTTGCATAGAGATCCTTGTTAAAATTAAATATATGTTGATTTCATACCAACCTAAGGGTAAGAAATGTGCACACACTTCTTTGTGATTAAATATAATGGTTTATTAAGTAACTAAATTATAATGTGTATGGGTCGCTATAGAAATGGGTTCTATATATGTATAAATACTCCTATTTAAACAAATTATTTAGAGTTGTGGAATTGGAATTTAAACTAATGATAACCATAAGTGTTAATATTACCTCTATTAAGGATATATTTTAATAAATATCTTAAGATTAATAATTGGATTATGTTGCAACTCAAGAAAGGTATTATAAATTAAGATAAAGGTAATCATTATTTATGAAATTTTAATATTCAATGGAACAAGTGTAGAGTTCTCTTTCTTTTGGAGCAATTAGGAAATCTCTTATGGTGAGGGAGGTAGGAAATACATTTGTCTATGTGTGGAAAACTATTTAACTTGTGATACTAAACCTTGGGACTTTGCCAAGTAAATTAGAGTTTCATGTAGGGATCTAAATGGGAATAAAAAATCATCGTTGATTTTATGATGAGATTTTATGATCAGAAGGTATTGGGATGGTAACTTTTAAAAGTTTGAACTTGTGTGTGATGTTTTAGGATATTAAATTGTAACTTTACAGTTATAATTTTGTGTGGGTTATTCTAGTATAATTAAAATGGGCCAATGTCCTCTAATGAGTGTGGTAGATTTTCATTGTAAGGAATGGTATCTAGTAGGCAGGATTTAAGTTCCTCCTTTAGTTTGCAAGTAACTTGTCCCCTTAACCACATGATGGTGAATTAGATAAAACTAAACTCCTTGTACAACATTTGGTTTTATATGGAAAACTTTAGTGGGGTGTTTAGATGTTAGGATGGTCATCGCTTCCTTATTATTCCCACTGCTTGGATAAAAGGCATGATGGTAGCCTCCATAATTACTTACTATATTATTATGAGAGTAAAGCTGATATTATAACTTTAGCTTAGTTTCACTAACCATGGTGTAGTTCCTACTACTATTTAGGATACACAAGTCTAGAGAGATTAAAAGTTAGTAATTGGAAAGTGAAAGTTTACACAAGATTATGGTCTCTAGTCCTATTTAAGGATGCAAGTTTTAATGGGTTTTTTCTTTTGAGTGGTAATTAACACCTTGTATCCCTTATGTTTTAGGGACCGGTCTTTCTTTGCCAATGCATGTTGTAGCAGTCTAGTTATGAGTTATATTAGTTACACATATGTATTATTAAGGTCAGTCTATACAAGGTGAAAGTGCGGTGAAGGAAACAACTCCCCTCCTCCCATTCAATGGATTTAGGGAAGTCACATAGTTGTATTTGTGTGTGATCTTTTTAATTATGGTTTCAATTTTGTTGATTTTATTTATTTGAACATTTATACTACCAACTTTTTAAAAAAATAAAATGTTTGGACAATTGCCACATGTATTGCAAGTAGGATCCTTTGCCTTAGGGATCTTACCCTTTATACTATTGTTTGAAATTTTTAGATTTAATTTCTTGACCTTCAATTTTATGTTTTGATTATGAAATTATTTTGTGACTTTATGATAAACTGATTTACGCTCTTCAATTTTTGAGGCCTTATAATTAGAGACTTTTTTATTTTTTTACTGGTTGCGATAGATTTATGAAACATGTTCTGACTGTACTATCATATCCATAGGGATCCTTGGCAACTTTGTAAAGGGAGTAGTTGTTGGGGAATTATTGCAATAAATTATTATTAAGTAATAGTCTAAGTTTGACATATTTACTTCTAGCTATAGCATATGCATGCCTATATCATGAGTCCTACTACCTTGTTCATGGGAGATGTGTATCTAAATATGCATTAATAGTTATAGATTCTTTAAGTCTATTGTAAGTAGTTTTGCAAACTCTAGTTAAAATAAAATGTGCCAAGTTTTGGCACCTTCTCAAGCAGTAGTTGGTGAATCAAATGCAATAAAAATAGTATTTGATATCTTGTCCTTCAAAACAAATAAAACCTGATTGGAATTCTAGATTTATTGATGACAATGTTATAAGAGACTTGATATCGAGGTGTATGGATATAGTTATGTTCTTTAGATATGCACCTTACCATTGGGAGAAATAATATTTCTATGTGCTAAAGTTAGCATAATAATTATTTTGTACATTTAAAATTATAACAACTCCTAGGAGGAAGTTAAAATTAAGGGGGGAGGATGTAAGACCACCCCTAATTTGATCCCAATAACTTAGCTCTATGTGCTATCTATGCATGCTTGTGTTAATGTGTTCTATTTGAATGTTCATCTCAGTTTTATTATAGTTATGGTGTTGTTTACTTAATTTGGCCTTGTGTAATGAAGCTTGATGGCATTGTGTAATGAATTTTGATTATAAGGATGCTTAAAACATAAGTGGAGTGTGTTGAGTTAATTTTCTAGTATAATATTGGAGATTCTATTTAAATAAGATTAGATTAGCGATTATGAATGACTCATCTTCTTTCGTAACATATGTATCAAGTTGTTTGATGTTTATATTTATGTTTGAAATTAATGTTTCTATTTATATTTCATGCTATAATTGTTAATTGACTTTCATATGTTTGATTTTGATGCTTTGTTATGATGATGATGTTATAATGACAACTCAACATGCTTGAGATAAATGAGGATGATGTTTGTCAGCTACTCTTTGGTGATATTTTCAATATCTTATGTTAATGGCTTATGATGCATGTTCATATGATTAAGATGATAAATAACATGATATGATTATTAGAGCCTATATGTATTTCATTTGATGATTATTGTATTTGAAATTCATATTGTTTTTTTTTTAAAAGTAAGTGCTACCAAACAAGGGGATAGTGCCCTTACATAATCAAAAAAGTTGAGAGAACAACAATTACACATCAAAAAACCATAGGACACACATATCCCAACACTCATGGAGATGCCTCTATCTCAACTATATGAGCAAGGCCCGACCAATTCCTCACATTCGCATAAACAACAAGATCATCCTCTTGACCAACAACAACATTGGCCATGAAATCAAAAACTCCATTGGCTTCATGATAAATATGGATCAACAAAAAATTTGTGAGTTGTGATAACAATTCCTTAATAAGGTCAATCCTATTGCTCAAGCTCTAGTTAAGGATGTGGCCACCTGAAATAGCTTCAATGCACAACAATGAATCCCCTTCAATTTTGACGTTGTCAATAGCCAAGTTGAGACACAATTTGATTCCCAATGCACAAGCCTCACACCTGGCCTTATTATTGGTGCAATGTTGAATTTTTTAAGAAGCTCCCCCCACAAACTTACCAGCAGAGTCATGAATAATACAACCAGCCCCACCTCTACCAAGGTTACCTTTTGCAACCCCATCAAAGTTCAACTTCCAAGCGAGGGTGGAATACTTTCTCCATCAGACCAAAGATCTATCAGCATTGCACTTGACGCTGGATTTAAAAGAGCAATTAAGGCCAGGCCATCTGAGAAGAATATCTTTGTCCCAGCTAGAGAATATTATCTTGTGAGACACCAAGGATCTATTATTAGTTTTTTCAATTATGACACTATGGATACCTTGAATAAGCTAATCAGAGTTGAGAGATTTGCCTTTGAAAATCCATCAATTTCTCTCTTTCTAGATGTGTCATACAACCAAAGATGGTGTTGATATCCAATTTAAGGACCGCATGATGTTCATGCTGGTAGGCCAACTAGCTATCAAATCCCAAATCTTGTCTTGCCTAGGACTACACCATCAAAATTCAAACTGAAGCTAGTCCCAACACCTCGAAGCCATGGGACAAGTGAGGAATAAATGATCAATAGATTCTTGTACAATAAGGCACAAAGAACATTTAGATGGACCCAAGAATCTGATCTTTTGCAATCTATCAGTTGTTAGGCATCTGTGGTGGAGAACCAACCATAAAAACACCCCAACCTTAGGTAGTACGAGGTTTCTCCAACAGGGAATGCTAAGCCAATTGTTTTTCTTAGCAAGGGCATTCTGGATCTGATATCCCAAGAGAAGAGAATATTCCCCGCTCTTAGCCCCACACCAAATGATAGTCGAGAGCCAAGATGAAGAGGCATGGGCGCCAGGAGAGCTCCGTTTGAATATCAGAGCAAACCATAGGAGGCAAGGGAAGAAGTGACATGTCCATCCACTCCCAAATGGGGCCCAAATCTATGTCCTTATGAACAACGTAGTTCTTGACCTTGCGTCTGAACTGCTCATAAATCTAAGGAACCAAAACTTCTATTTGGAAAGCCTTCATAAGGCACACAAATCTGCCCCATGAATCTTGCTAAAAGGAAGCGTGATCACCATTGCCTATATTCCATGATAAGTGTTCATAGATGATGTGCTTGTAACTATTTATAAAACTCCATATAGCTGATCCACCAAGTAGCTTAGGACAAGTTAGAATGTGAGAGAAATCATTGCAACCAAGGTATTTATCCTGCAATATTTGGCACCATAGCTTATCAGGATTATGATACATCTTCCATACCAGCTTGGCTCCAAGAGCCAAGTTTTGTAGTCTCAATTTTCTGATGCCAACACCCCCAACAAGCTTGTTTGTGCACATAATGTTCCATTTTAGCAAAGGAATTTTCCTTTTATCTTTAGAACCTTCCCACAAAAATTTCTTTTGGATCCCTGCAATCTCCTTATTGGCTTTAGATGTGAGTTCCAAGTAGGACATATAGTAAATAGGAATGGCTAAGAGAATGACTTTGGTCAAAGTAATACGTCCAGGGAGGGTGAGCCATTTGTTGTGCCAAGACATGGCTTTCGAATCTAATCGCTCAATGACTTATGTCCAATGCTTTGTGGAATTCATTGAATACTTGAACTCCCAAGAACTTGGCTGATAGAGTATCAATGGAGAAGAGGAGGATATCAATAATCTGCTTTTGAAGACTAATGCAGGTATTAAAGAAGAAGATCCTTGACTTTTCCTTATTCATCACTTGGCCTGATTGTTGTTTGTATTCTGTCAATGTGTTACAAATGCAAATAGCCGCATCTCCCTTATGTTGGATTCTTTGTAAAGAGAAGTATCATCCGCGAACTGAGAGTGAGTAGCGAGATCAACACCATTACATACCTTGATACCCTTCTAGTTAATATGAACTTGATTTTTTATGGCGTATCCCAATGCCTCAACCATGATAACAAAAATAAAGGATGAAATGGGATCCCCTTGCTTGATCCCATTCGTGGTCTAGAAATAACCATGAAGGCTTCCATTTATAGAAATAGAGAAGGGGCATAAGAAACACACAATGAAATGAGGTCTCTTCATTGCTTGCAAAATCCCATGCTCTGCATAAATCCGTCTAAAATACTTTGTCATATGCCTTGGAAACATCTAATTTTATGATCATACCAGGGCGACGTTCAGATTTGAAATTCATATTGTTTTTTTTTATTGAGGTAAATACAGATTTTGAAGGTGCCCCGAAACCCTAAACAAAGTGGTCACAAAAGATATTCAAAGTAGCCCTCATAAACAGAATGAAACAAGACCAAGGCGAGGATTTTAGAATAGGCACCCACAACCTGGATGAAGCAATGCATGAAACAACCTTCATGCAAACCCAAGCTAAAGAAAAATCCAAAACTAGGATTTTCCTTTAGCACCCTTCTAATGATTTTTTAATTTTTATTTTAAAACCCAAGCAGCCCAAGACAAAATCTAAGATTTACCCTTACCTCCCTTCTTCTGGGAGTGAAGAGTCACATCAAATTGAAGAGAGGACTTTTTATGATGTTTACCAGTAACTAGGGTCCACCCCTCCTCTACGAAAGAAGCCTTCTCCTGCCAATCTTGAGAGAAGGTCTCAAGAGAGAAGCATAAGAATAAGACTAGACATAACCAACAAAGTGACCTACCTCCAAACACAAGGGAGAAACACCAAGTCTAGATTTCTCCACAATAATAGAGAGACCAGCCAAAACATGACTAGCTGGAAGGAAACCAACATACCCAATAGGAACAGAACCAACAAAATTACCTGCAGCCTATCCAGCACCAAAGCTAACGACATAAATGACAGGAGACCCAACAAGACCAGAACCAACAGGAGGAACACCAACAATAGAGGAATCACTGGGAACAATAAAACCAGCAGGACCAGTACCAGCAGAAGCACCAACAAACTATTCAGTGGCTCCAACAATACCCGAACTGACAACTAGAACACCAACATCAATAGATTTACTGGGAGAAATACTGTTAGAAACAACTAAAATAATGTCAGAAGAAGAAATGCCAGTAGGTTGAACAACCTCTGAACTACCAACAGTGGTGATAGTAGACCCCAAAGGAACAGTTCCTACAGGAGGAACATCCTCAGGCCCAACATTCTCAGCAAGATCAATATTTTTCTTTACTATATAGTGTTTGGTAGAAGCACCCTTCCACCAAGAAGAAAACCTTTTGGTCTTTGTCTTCTGTAATCCACATTGGGCCGCCAAGTGACCTGTTTTAAAACACTTCCTACATATGAAAGGAAGCCCTTCATAGTCCAAAGTTTGAATCGAGGAAGTATTTGGGTACTCTAACTTAATCTTTTTTGGTAACACCTTAAAGATATCCATCTCTACCAGTAAAGACGCATAAGTCGAGTGCATAATATCAGATGACTCTTCATCCACCATTGAAAAGTATCCAATAGCCTCTCCCACTGCTTCAAATAGGGATTCAACCCAAAAATGAAGGGGAAGATAGGGGAGCCTCACCCAAATTAGAATCTTGTTAAAGATTTCAGAAGAGGGGGAAAAATTAGGAAACCAATGTTTCATAACCAATATATAACGATTATCCCAAGAGAAAGAGTTATTGCACATAATCAGTTTTCTATCTTCAGCATTATCAAATTTAGTAGTAAAAAAACCCTTTTCCATAGGGAAAATAGGAACAGTACTAGAAATAATAGGTTCCCAATGAGCAGAGATCCATTGGTGCAAATCAGCAAGGCTCAGCCACAAACCCAAGAAGCGACAAATCACACCAAGAGAAGAAAAATAAGAGGATGCACACTCAATATCTTCCACCACTTCCTCATCCAAGTAGATTTGGATAGGGTTCGAGACAGGGAGAGGTCCCTTAGCAAAACCCGAACCACCACCAATCCCAACCCCACCAGAGCGAGTGGTTAAGGTCCCGGTAGAAACCATACCAGCATAGGATGATGTCCCCTTAGGCACTGAATCACCACCAAGAGGAACACAATCAGATATTGAACTACCAGTAGGTTGAGAAACACTCGCAGATTGCGAAGATCCAGCAACTAGAAAGGGACAAGAAGAGGAGACGACATATGCTATGATTAGATATTTCATGGATATATTACTGACATTTATTGTGAGTGCACATGTATGACAATGAGCATTCAGGGTTGAGATCCTACTCCTTTATGTGTTCCCTTAGTATAGCCAATCCTCTCTCATATGGAAGAGACTATGTCATTTGTTAATGTCGTAACTGTATTTTATTTTGTAAATGTGATTTTGAACATGTTTGTGGTTTTATGTTATATGTTGTAATATTCTTTTATTCTAGAAACCTTAGAGTTCTTAAAGTCCTAGTGTGTTGTGTGCGTGATAATTTCTCATGTATTTAATTAATTATGCTTTCTAGGTCACTTTTTGACCCATTAGGTCTCTTAGGAAAGGATATTAAAATCCCTAAGGGTATAGTATTGGTTTATGATCCTTTATAAAGTATTATATTGCAAAAATAATGAGATTTATCCTTTTTAAAATAAGAATAAAGGTTCTAAGGTGTTCGTAATGTTTAAATAAAAAAATTGTGAGTTTAGGTTGTGTCATGTTTCTACTTGGCTAAATGTGGACATGACACACCATAACATATCCCCCATAGATGATTTAATCAAAGCGTAAACACCACAAAACACTTGAAAGTTGAGACCACACATAATGTGTAGCAAAACATAGGAAAATCATTAATTACTTGGCCTAAAAATAATCTTTAATGCTCATAACAACATGTGAAACATACCATGCCATGACACGATCAATATCAACCTCTTAACTCTTCCTCCAAAGAATATATGGACCAATAAGTTATAAATCAAATCATCGTAAGCCACTGAGTCAGCTAGAGACCAACACAAACAACAACATTGCACTCAAAATAACATAACTTCACTTGTGGAGCAAACCAACATAATATATCTGAACTAGAATACTACACATATATTAGGAACATGTCCACACATTCGTAAACCTAGGAACATCGATTCTGAGCATTCTTTAGATCTATCTAAATATTCCTAACAACTAACCTTATTGTCAACAAACAGTAAAGCAAAACTCTAATTTATGAATAAGATGATTGTGCAATATTCATAGACCATACATTACAACACCAAAATTGTAAGTCACCGATATCTTATGCAGAACAATGGAAAATATTCTATTATAGGGAATTCAAATACTCTTTCCTACATATAATAACTTTCCATGCTTATCACCTTCAAGATATATAACACACTGACTTCTCATCATCATTGAATATCAAAACAACATCAGGAAAAACCCATACAAGACTTCAAATACTCTTTCTTGCACATTTCAACTTCCCATAACCAAGCACATGACAATACTTGAACACCTTTCTCATACTTCTCTTCATTAGGTACAATTTTGAACTCATACACCTTTTCATCAGGTTGACATCAATGCACACAACATGTTGACATCAATGACAACACTAAACTCATAATGTTAACATCGACATCACCAAAGGGAACATATAACAATAGTCATTCTCAACAATAGTTTTCATAATTAAGATGTTTGTTGTATTTGGCAAATTAGATATTCACAAGATTTCTTATTATTAGGCTACAATTTTTAGTCATTTTGTGTTTAGATGCAAATTGAGAAAGATATATCTATTGTAGATTCCAAGGATGATGCTGATAGCAATAAATTATCGATTAAAGTATTATGTTTTGTGTGTCATTGAGTTTTGTTTTTAGAGTCAATATTGATTTGAGAATGAATGTTCATTCTCTAGGTGGTAATATGTTCATGAATACACATGTTCTTGAACTTGAATTTAATGGTATGGAAATAGTTGAGTAAGCAACAAATTGAGCAAACATTTGTTGCAAATTTAATAATATACTTTTGTGTCTGTATAATTTGTAAGACCTCACGACCTCTTGATCACAATATGATGCTTTAGCCAATCAAGCTAAGGCTCCCACTCAAAAGATTTTAATTTCAATATAATCTAAATATAAAATAATATAGAGATTAGAAATATTTTTACCAATCGTATTAAATTTGTAATATTTTAAATGAAAAATAGTCATATTATTATCATAACAATTTTATCTTCAATGATTAACTTTTTGTAACTCAATAAAATTGCAATCTTAGAAAAAAATCAATCTTTAATAAACTCCATCAAAATAAATTAAAAAATTCAATAATAATAAATTGCCTTAAAATAAATGGAAAACTCCAAATTCCAATAATAACAAATTACCTCAAAATAAATTGAAAATTTCAACAATAATAAAAAAACCTTTGAATTAGGTATTATTAGTATATATATACTAGTGACTTGCCACTTTTACTTAAAAATAAAATAAAATCAATCTAATATTCGTCCTTAACAATCCTTCAAAATTGACAAAAAAAACCTAGGATTTTTTTCCCAAGGGATAGCAATCTCTCAATATATTTTGTAACTGCCCCATTTTAAACTTAATATAATTTAACTATAAAAAGAAATAGAGTTCAGACACAATTTTACCCCTCAAAATAATGTTCTCCTGAACGCAAAGTTCTCATGTCAATTTCCAGTGGTCGTTTTTCCGTTATGCATACATGTGAGGACAACCAGGCTGCATTCCAGAAATAGAGATATTTCTCTTACAACATTTCTTGATGTTCTCACAATGCTATGTAATCTCTCTGTTCTAGTTTTAGGAATATATATTTTGATAAACAAGATTCAATGCATTTTTTATTTACATTAATCAATGTGTGAAAAAATTCAATCACAGTTGCTGATCAAAATGAATAAATGGAAGAGGATTGGGTGTTACGGTACTACCCTGTTTCGGTCAAAAGGACCTACTCAAACAAGCGGGTTGTCTTTAAAATATTTTGTTTGTAAAAGAAAGTTCAGCCAGAAAGGAGACAATTTATTAGACGAAGTATGGATTATTGGCAGGGATGAAGAGGGTCCTAGAACATTAGTTGAACTTCTCTCTTGGGGAAGAGGAAGCTCAGGGCAGCTTGGTGGTGGTGTTGAAGAGACCAGGCTCTATCCCTGTAGGGTTCTCTCCATGGAGATTCCTTCAAATTTTAGGCTTGCTCCCATGCAGGGCCTCCTCGTTCCAGAAAATATAAGGGATAGTAAAAATACAACACTACTACCACCACCACCACCACCACCACCACCATCATCGTCGTCATCATCAACATCAATAAGAACAAGCTCTGATGTTGTAGAATTGGGTATCTCATGTGGATTGTTCCACTCTGCACTGCTTGTGGATGGCAAACTATATATTTGGGGAAAGGGAGATGGAGGCAGGCTTGGCCTAGGTACAGAGGAAACTAAGTATCGGCCTACGCTCAATCCAAATTTAGAGCGCATTCGAAATGTGGCACTTGGTGGTCTTCACTCTACGGCACTTACTGACAAGGGAGAGCTCTTCACTTGGTCAGTATATTCGTTTGATCTTTGAGCAGTATTTTTCTCTGTTTTCTTCAGTTCATTAATTATTTTACTTGGTTATTGTAGGGCTAATTTTAATCTCTCTTTTTGCTAATTTTAATTATTTGAAGTTGGTTCAGGCACTCGTGAGTCTTCCCCTTACCATTACCCCACACAAATGCGAGAATTCTATCAGTGAGACCTATTCTAGAAAACAACACGATCTTCAGTCAGCCCACCACTCTCATAGGTCATGCGTCATCTCAGCTACCAGGATTGGTAGGTAACAGACAACTGCCATTATCAATTCCATTGAAATTTTCACGTCCTCTGATTCAACTGATCCAGGTGGGTCTATACAAAATTACTAAGGGCAAGGCTAAGGTTGTTTTTAATGTTATTGCAAGTGAGATACCTATTTGGTGATTGAAAGCCCTCTCCTTCTGTCCTCTCCACCATCCCTCCATTATTAAAGTCTACAAGGGTGTTGTTCTCTATTTACCATGGTAACACGGAGAGCCTCCCAGCCCCTGAGACGTGTCCCAAGATGTTCTTGGAAATGTCCTGACACACAGGGTTCCTTTGGCCGCTATCTCTGAAGTCTCTGGACCAGAAATTGACATCTCCCACCAGAACACTTAAGGCAAAATGAGTTTAAAGGCAAAAAAGGAAGGTGAATAAATAAAATAAGCCTATGCTGATACATCATATTTTGGATGATAGAAAAATCTATGCAAAGTCATAGTGATTGGATCTACTGATAGTGTAGACTTTTTGAGAGGGACATAAACAGTTGTATGACTGATTTCCAGTCATTGTAATGATCTAAAGAGAAATTGTCTTTACTATTTACTGTTCTTGTTTTCAATGTTCTATGTCATGACATTTTCTGGAAATTATTAAAACTATATTAAAAAAGGACATTTCGAAGTACCCTGTCTGCTCTTTTTGAAAATTATCCATACGAGTGCTGGTACCAGTCTCTAGCATCTCCAAGTACCCCCATCTCCTGGCGACTATGCTAGAAGCTCAGTACTGAACGTGAACTTGCTAATCCACTGACTACAGTTTAAATGATGGTGATAGCTTTTAATATTATTGAAGTCAAATTTTGGAACTTAAGCAGCCCATATAGACGGTCCAGGCAAAAGCTGGCCCATTTGATATATTCACACATGCACCTGATGACAACACATCAGATTCAAACGTGGCGGAATTTATGCTACGAGCTAGTTAATTTTTCTGGAGGAATTGCAAAGATGAAACGTTGGTACAATGGGCAGCAGATCTTTAATCTTTTCTTGTTGTAGTTGGAAGACCTTTTACAAATCAGCTACTGCCTTACATTGTTCATTAAGGCTTGGCTTGAGACTGTCAATGCTTTTTGACAATATCTTATTAGTAGCATTGTCTTCCAATTTCATCCCTCATTTTGTCATCCATTATCTAGCAATTGAGGTTTTGCACAAGCTCATTGCTATCTTCGCTGTTTTAATTTGTTGAGGGGAAACTGATGAAACAATGTTGTGGGTTGCTAACTCTCTATTCAAGGATGCTAGAACATATATAAGTAAGATGGAATTGATGAAAATGGGAAAACCTGAAGCAAAAGATTAAGTCTGTTTTCCTTAACCTCGTACTACCATTATATCTTCTGTTAGTGTAAATGAGGTTATTTCCTATCTAGTTATTAGTGCAAACCTATTCACATGTTAAGTTTACTTGGGAGTTAAGTTAGTTTTTCTTATATCCTAGGTGTCACTTCTAGAAGTTCTTTATAATGGGGCCATGTCTCATTATATGAGAGACAAGCTGTTTGTAAGCATTGGATTTTGCTTTCAGATGCTTATCATTCTTGCAAGAGGTTTTTTTTAATGAGGGAGCTACATAGTTTCTCTCTTTCCCTCTTATGTTAGGGCTGGGGGGTGGGGAAATATTAGTTCTTGGGGGTATTGATGGTGAGACCTTCATACATCACTTCCTTTGTCATTTGTACATGATTTGCATTCTCTCTTTTTTGGAGAGCAGTTTTATCCCATAGGGTTTTCTCCTTTTCTCGTTTGTAAGAGATCATTTGTACATGGGTATCTAACATGTTTTAGTTGCTGGGACCCATATTGCATCTTCATATTGCATTTTGCATAATTATTTAGGATCTTGCATCATTTGAATAATAATTTCACTCCCTAAGTTGCACTGGGGGGTGTTAGTGTGAATGAGGTTATTTCCTATCTAGTTATTAGTGGGAACCTATTCACATGTTTACTTAGGAGTTAAGTTAGTTTTCTTTATATTCTAGGCGTCACTTCTAGAAGTTCCTTATAATGGGTCCATGTCTCATTATTTACTTTTAGTCACATAGGCCATTTAATATTTGCTTTAGGCATTTATTATTACGCATTGAACATTTAATGTTTGTATCAAGGGTAGTTGTGCATACCCCATCACAAAACTAAATAGTGACATAACTTTACCATACAGCAATGCAATATAAATAACATAGACAACATAATATGGCCAGAAAGATGCATCTTTTTATTCCAAAATGCAATGTTTACATCAGTCAATGCTATCTTCTGAGATAACAATGAAGTATGTATATAGTACCTGGCGGTTGGTTAAGATCACCAACCATCAACAACTACCTACAACTACTCCGAAGCAATTGTCATTACACTGCCAACTAACCATTACTTAATTAACATGTTTATTTCTAAACTTGGCAAGACTGCCGACTACTCTTGTCTATATAACCAAGGCGCTTGTACATGGTATCATATCTCATTATATCCATTCATATAATACATCATTTTCTCCATATTCATGCAAACTCGTGCTGTAACACTCTCTTGTGGAAGGTACCTTTCTTAATTGATTCTTTAAAGTCTGCAGCTTCATTATGGGTTTATTAACATTTCAACAGCTTTTGTTGTTGTAGAAGAATTCCTAAGAAATGCACACACCCACCATAGTTACATTTTACGGATGTTTCATTCTATACAATTTTGAGAAAACTTGATGTTTTATTCGATTGGTCATGATCTCTAACGTCAAAATGATATTGAGAAGTAATGCAATGGGATATTTTAGGAAATCAGTTTATTACATCATGTGAATAGTAAGTTGTGAATGTACTCTGTTTGGCTTTTAGACATCAACATCAAAACAAGTTAATTTTGTTTTTATTACTGTTAGCATCACCAACAAGTTAGCACAAGCTTCACAATGATTGCCAATGGCTCTGCATGAGAAGTTAAACTAGAGCTGCATAATTGAATATCACACAATTCTACTTATGTTTATTTATATCATATTTTCTAATTTGAATCTTGTCTGTGTTTTTTCTCATTTTCCTGGCTCGATTGGGAGTGTTCTATGGTGAAAACTATATTACGTTGGCTGGTAAAAATCGGATCATTAAGTATCCAAAAACGACATATATTTTTCTGTATGTAATGTCCCCAAAAGCTGGCCCAAATGTTGGTGAAATAAATAAATAATTTTGAAGCTGTCCAAATAAATTAAATATTAAAAGGATGACTTAATTTTAATTAATTTAATTGAAAGTGACTTCAATAAAATAAGTATTATTAAAAGTCAATTACTAAAGTGACTTTATTATAATGTCAACTTTAAATTATAACATAAAGTTGCATTTTGGAAGGAAATGAATTGAAAGAAATGAAATAAAATATTTCTCTCAAAATAGGGAAAAGGCTATTATAAAAGAAGGAAAAAGGGAATTGTGAAGGCATTTTGGAGATTGTTATTTTTATTTTGAGTCCTTTCTTTGTGAGCTTGAAGCTTTGCTTGAAGGTCCAATAAAACCCTAGGACCGAAACCCTAGATGGTTTGGTGATTTAGTGGATTAGTGGATTGTGTTGAATGACAGTTTGGTGGATACCCAGATGGTTGCATGTTACTTTTAAATCAGTTTAATGAAGTGGGTTTCTTTTGCATGCCATTTTCAAACAGTACAAGTTTTTGGATTTGATTGCATGACAGTTCTGATCAGTTCCAGAAGGTGGGTTTACTTTGCATATTAGTATTTTGATTCGTGCATGATAGTGAATGAACTCAGAGGTATATTGGTAGGAACAAAGGAAACAAATTCAGTGTTTATTTCAGACATCTACAACAAGGGTATAAAAGTTTGCATCAATGGCTAAAATTAAAAATGAGAGATTGTTACCTGCATTCCTTCCTGCAACTAAAGAAAGGGATAGAAAAAATAGTGAAAGTCCACAAAGAAATGATTGACATATGGAAAGACTTATGAATGGTATGAATGACTTCTTTCAAGCATTTCAAAAATATCAATTGAATATGTTATTATTGTTAGAGAAATTGCTTTTGGAAGGAGCTAAAAAGATGGATAAGAGGCATAATAACGATAATGAGCATATAGATCATCTTGATGCTGAGAATTCATTTGAAGAAGCCAGAAGTTCAGTTCAGCCATATGAGGGTTTAAGAAAAGAAGATTCTAGAAGAGAGATAAACATGATTTCTCTTGATGTTAAGCTTGAGGTTGATATGGATAATGATGGGACAAATTCTTTGGGTGACCACAATGCATTTTCTAGTGTGTTAGTTGATTCCAATGATGACACAATTCATACACATGAAGAAAAATTAGAACATAGCATTCAAAGTGCAAGTATTGAGAATGAAGTTTCCAATAAAGAGGTGCTTGTAAAATTTGAAGGCACAACACAAATGCATGGCAGCTGTGCTGATTGTTATAACAAAAATGATACATCTCTTCATCCTCAAGGTAATGCAGCCCATGATCATGGAGAAGATAATGTGATTGAGTCACCTAATGCTGGCATTCAAGTTTTGAAAGATGAACATGAGTCATTGGTTGATGATGCATCCTCCAAGAGGACTGAATTTGTTCACCTTGTAACAACAACACTAAATTAGTCCCAAGTAATGGTTGAGAGTTGGATTAAGAAGGCAAAGGAAGCTGATTTGATAGCCCAACAAGCCAAGTTTCCCCTGCAACAAATTACTATTATTGGTGGACACATTAATTCTATGGAAGTTACTATTAATGGACAAGCCACTCATGAGTTGACTTTGGGTGGTGGTGATGTTATCTACATTCCAAATTTCATATTGGCACCTAGTTCTTGTGACGGTACAACTGCATATTGGTTGGCAATTGAGCCAATTGACATGGGATGTTTAGGGACAAGTGTCTATCCTACATGGCTGTTCACTACATTTTCAGAATTGTTCAGGTCTACATCAGCTATGGGTATGCATTGGAATGTGTGGGGACATGATTACTTGATGGAAGTCCTCATGAGATGAGTCTTCTACTTTTGCCTTTGTATGGCGACATCATTGCCATCCTATTTGTTGCTTGTTTGAGATATAACAAAGATATGTGGTGGCCTAGTTTGTTGATTTTTGAATATGTGACAATTGCTTCACATTCTTTGGTTGGTCTACATGTATGGTTGGATGACTAATGATGATTCCTTGGTAGTAGACTACTACTTCATCTCATACAATGGGTTCTATATTTGGGATCCAAGTATTGACTTGTTGGGTGTATTGTTTCACATGGATTCCATTATGTTGCTTTGTAGTTTGTGGTGTATTGGCATTGATATTAGAGCAGCGCAGCTTTTTGGGTGGAGCAGTGTTCTTGAGGTTGATATGGGATCCAGGTATTTGGTTTTAGCATATAGGTGTAGAGTGCTCGAGGGCAAGCAATCTCCAGGAAGGGAGGACTGTAATGTCCCCAAAAGTTGGCAAAATAAATAAATTATTTCAAAGTTGTCTAAATAAATTAAATATTAAAAGGATGGCTTTATTTTAATTAATTTAATTGAAAGTGACTTCAATAAAATAAGTATTATTAAAAGTCAATTAATAAAACGACTTTATTATAATGTCAACTTTAAACTATAACATAAATTTGCATTTTGGAGGGAAATGAAATAAAATATTTCTATCAAAATAGGGATAAGGCTATTATAAAAGGAGGAAAAAGGGAACCGTGAAGGCATTCTAGAGATTGTAATTTTTATTTTGAGTCTTTTCTCTGTGAGCTTGAAGCTTTGCTTGAAGGTCCAGTAAAACCCTACGATAGAAACCCTAGATAGTTTGGTGATTTGGATGATAACCTAGATCAACCCCCTTGTTGGATTCACAAGTGTATTACATTGTTCAGTTTTGTGGACAACTATCCCATTCATGGCCGTGGTTTGGAGATGATATTCCATAGGGGCTTGATGGTATTGTAGAGGAATCATGTGGGTATGTTGCATGCAAATTTTATGCATGTTCTAGCATTGTAACAACAGTATATTGATGTAACAACCTTGCATGTTTTATAGCCGAATTATTTTTAATAGATTTGTCTTTGTAATCGCTTATTTCTTTGAAAATCTATATCGTTTCCTTTGCATGTTTGCGAGTTGTTATTTTGCAATGAAATGAAGCAAATCATGTCAAAAATAAAAAATCCAAAACAGATTTGAGACAATATCCTAGTTCGGGATATTTCACTGTACAAGTTACAAAGCTCAACCTTCAGACTTTGGAATTGTTAGAGCCTTCATATTCACCAAAGTTGTATTTGAAACATTTTCCATAGTAGTAGTTTTTTTTGATCAATCAAAACAGTTAAGGGGTTGCACCCTTTTTGTATTAATAATATAAAGTTAGATTTACATACATGAGATTTCTAGCCCAATGACCTGATCATTCTAGTCAAACCCCAAAACCTTGAGACCAAATATCATGGCTTCTGAAGCTATCCCGTGTCCCAGTGACAAAATGGAGATTTCCTATACCCTATATCATCATATACATACTAAACTGATTTCATTATCTATATTTTTGCACAGATATACAAAACTCGAGGCTTCCTTCTATGTCCTTAGCCTGCATTTTTTTGGCTTTTTCATGTCTCTTTACCTAGACTAGACACCAGGGGCCATAGTCTGCATGAGCTCCCCCTTCCGAAGTCTTTGTTTGGTCTTATTTCAAAACCTTTTCTTGATTTCAACCCCAAAGTCCTCTTTGTTGCTCATTGCCAATCCTTCCTTTACCAAATATCTTTGCAACCAACCCACACCATCATTTTACACCAAATCAAGCATGTTTTTCAGAAACAACATACTCCTGTCCACTGCCAATGTGCTGTGAGGGATGGAATTTGGCACAACAGAAGTGATGAGAGGGAGTCTCTCTATCACTCTGTCCTGATGCCTCGCTACATGGTAGTCCTGTGGTAGTGGAATGACCTTGCCCTCGACATTGTCCAACACCTCCCCAATTTCACCTAAAAAGGCCTTTTCTACGAGACCTTGGCAGAGATCATTTTCCATTTCTTTGAACTCCCCAACATTTAGCAAGGTCACCAAAAACATCCCAGAAATGTTTGTGTTTGCGTAATGGTGACAAGCTGTCCTCAGGTTTCTCCTCTCCTAATGCTATTTTAATAGCACGGAGAACCAAATCATGCTTTGAGCAAAAGACACATTTCAGTTGCTTCTCTGTGACCTCCCCAAGGAAGGCCATCTGTCTCTTCTTGTAAATCAGATAGATGGGCATGTCCATATCTCACAACTCCTTAAAATATGTGCTGTGCTAAATAATTTTTATGTTATATTTTAAGACCATTAACTCAATTTAAAGATCTTTGCAGGCCTTTCCTTACCAAGTCATTATTTAAATTGTTGATGATGACATCATAATTCTACAATCCCAACTAATTTAAATTCGTACCAAGCTCTTTAAATGTCATTGAAAGCCACCACCCTTTTGTAAATGTCATTGAAAGCCGCCATCCTTTTGTACTTTACCGTCCATCCCAATCACCCAACACCAACCATCTCATCCTTGCAATGCTCTATTCTCTCCAAACTCCTAGGAGCCAACTGTCCCTTTCAAATCTCACAAATCTATAATAAATTTGCGCAAATTCGAGGTACAAATTCACCATTTTGGGGGCTTGAAGATGTGATTATTCTTTTATGCTGGCCCAACTTGCCACCTTGTCATACCATGGCATTATCATATCAATTCTACTTGTCCATCTCATCTCCACCTCAACCAACCAACTCTTATTCTGCCCTGTGGCCTACTTGGCCTATCCAACTACCACTGAGCTGTCTATAGATATGTGAGATCGCAACACTTTCAAATTGATCCACCAAATCCGAGATCAGTTTTAACTAGTTCCGCAATAACCAATTCGGGGTTGTTTTTTGTGGAATAGCATTGATTTTTACTAAGGAATCCCCTTCCAATTTACTAATGAACACTTGAGTTTCTCTTCCACATTCAAGACCCAACAAAGCTGCCCTAAATTCTGCCTCGTTGTTTGTCATAATCCCAAGATTTACTGATTTTTGTTTGAGAATCTATTATGATCTCTCACCACACATCCAGCGCTACGTGTTCCCAGGTTTTTTTTGAAGTCCCGTCAAAGTTGATTTTAACTCATCTAGGCTGCAAAGCAGACCAAACTACTCCCTCTTGGGGACCCTTAGGAAGATTGGCCTTCTTGGCCTCATTAGTTGGGGGTGGTAGTTTGTTTTATTTATGTCTAGGGTTTAGCAATTTTTCTTTAAGGTTCCTTGAAATAATCTTGAAATTAATATATGTTACTTAGGATGTTAATGGATTTGATGAATTTTACCATTTTACATAAATGAAATCCACTTGCTACCCTTGCCATACAAATATGCTAATGATCCATCCGCTTTATTGTCTTGGTTCATTTTCATATGAATTCTATGAGATCCCCATAGATATTAGGTGTAGACACCTAAATTTGGCCATTCCTTGACCACAATTGATTTTACTTTGTCTTAGCTATTAACTAAATAAATATTTATTATTTATTAAAAATTTAAAATCACCTTTATCCTACCTTGTTCCAAGTCTTTAACCCACTATGTTCTATCCTTCATTGAAATGATGTTACTTCTCTTAGTCGCAACATCATATCAAAGAGGGGCAAATTGTAAACGTGTAAATTTGTACATACCTTGATCACATTTGATTTTACCTTATCATAGTCAATTAAATAGATTTTTATTATTTATTTAGTTTATTTGCCCATCACCATTATCCCACCTTGTCTTAGTATTTAATTAATTATCCTTCATTTTTATCCCATTTTATTCTAGCTATTAATTAAATAAACATTTATTATTTATTTAATTAGATTAACCATCACTGTTATTCCACCTTGTTCTAAACTTTCAATTAAATAATTATCTAATAGTCATTTGATAAATTTATTTTTCACCTTTATCTCTCACTTTATTTAATTTATCTTTCACTTGTATTCTCCCACACCACCCTTCTCTAGTAACTAATTGAATAATTTTATTATTATTGGGAGTTGCATATTATCTAAGAGCTTGTCTAGATTCATTGAATCTAGACACTTGCCATAAAAGTCAAATTAACTTTGCATCTTAACTGTCCATTTCATACTACATCTTCAAATCTTAACTATTTACATAAAGATATGCCTTAATCAAACCTTAAACCTATCTCTTATCCCTCATGTGACACTTGCCACATGACTACAACTTCTACTTTCAAGCTTTAATCCTCAATCAATCCTAGTCCTTCATCATCTAGTCCATCTAAGTTTTTGATTTCTCTGTTGGAAATTCTATGAAGTGGCCTGTCATCCCATTTACTTTCATCTTACTCTTATGCTGCTGAATTATCTATCAATCTTCTCTCATCCTATTGTTATGCTGCTGCATTTTCTCGTTATTCTTCCATTATCATATCTTTATGTAACTCATTTGATTATTAATTATCTCAATCTTAGTATCATGCAGTTGGTTTTATAAGCAACCACATTCATACATCAAAAGAGCAATTCAAATGGAGCTAGGATGCACTCTAGTTTAAATATATCCGAGGAGAAAGAAGCGTTTTAGGTAAACATATTGTGTGTGTATTGCATTATCTTCTATATCACATACCTTTAATCTTTTCTTGCCTTGAAATATTTTGAAATTAATTTATATTGCTTAGGATATTAATGAATCTAATGAATTTTACCATTTTATATAAACAAAACCTGCTTGCTACCTGTTGTGACCTTTCCACACCATCGCCTCATTGCAAATGGGGACCTCTTTTGCTTGGTAGAAATAGCAGTTTGTTAGATGGGTCTTAGCTTGGCAATGATTTTGAGGTCTCAAGTATTAGTGGTGTATGAAACTTGGGCAATGAAGAATGCAAACCAATTCCTAGTTTACATGTCAAGATTCTTGACAAGGTGGAATTTCACCTCAGTATTCAATGAAAATTCCAAACAAGTAGTGGAATTCCCACCTCCTATGATACATGCTTTAGCAACATGGAGGATTTGCTCAACCTTAGTCAAGTGGTCCTCAAGAACATAAGCTTTCCAATCAGGTCTTTGACTTGTCCGTCTGCAGTTTTGGAATGAGATAAACATTTTGAGTGGATTTGGGAGTGCAACTCATTAAGCACTTGTAATGGTTTATCCAAACACTTAGTGAATTTAGGATCTGTATGAGGCAAAAATCCTAAGACAAGGTCAAGATCTGATTGTTTTGAGTGAAATTATTAACACCTCTTGCATTTCTGACCGATTCCCATGCTTTTCCTCTAATAGATGCCAAATTTCCAACCAATTTGAGCAAAGTATTCTCAACACCCTCCTGATTTCCGACCCCTCCATTTTGTAAAAAAATCCTAACATAGGTCTGATTCTCGACTTGCAAGATGGAGTTGTATAAGTTAGTTGCTAGGTCTGATCTTCATCTTGCTCAAACATCTCTAAGTGTGATGTCAATTTTGATAGAAATTTCTAATCAAAACTGCATTTCCTGACTTACATTTTGGAAAATTTCTGAGACAGGCCTGATTTCCAACCTCATTCTAATGCAAAATCCTACCACTTGTTGAAAATCCGACCTGATTCCCATGCATTGATCCAAGCATAAGGTGAAAACTTGATCTTCCATGGGAAATTTTGAGCACTTAGCAAAATTTCTTAATTGATTTCAATGCAAAATCATAACAAAGGCTTGATTTCCGCCCAGCATCAAGAGCAATTCCTAACACTTCTCAAATTTCTGACTAATTTGAGCAAAGAATTCCTAACACTTTTCAAATTTCTGACCTGAATGAGCAATCCTGTCCTAACACATGCGTGATCTCCAACCTGATTTCCCATGCGAATTCCCGACAAATGAAAGAAATCCAACCTCCTTCAGGACAAATTTCCAAACAAATGGTGAAATTCCATTTGCAATATGAAAAATACAAAGAAACTATGGATTTCCGACTTGATTGAGGATTCCATGCATCATAAAACTCGATCAAGGAAAAATTCCAATGAGGGTTGGAATTCCAACTTCTCATAGGATTAGTTTCAAAATGATTTAAGGGGAGTTGTCCCAATCAGGCTAAGGAAATCCAAAATTCAAGTGTTTAGGTGCTTATCAAGGTCAGCCTGGGAGTGTTTAATTTTGCAAAACAAAGTGATAAGTCCATGCAAGGTCAGCCAAAAAGAGTTGTTCAATTAAATTGTTTAAAGGTATACAAGAGGGTCGGCCTAGGAGTGAAAAGATTGCAAATGAATTGATCTTAAGTGGAGAGTTGGCCGTGTTAGCTCCAATAGTCTTTTGGAAAGTGGCATATAAAGGTAGATCAAATGCCTCTATTTCAACCATGATTCAATACAAACCAAAGACAAAAATCGGACATAAGCAGAGCAGCAGAGGTATAATAAAAATTTGAAGGTTGGAGTTGAGTTAGGCATTTGACAACATCAGACAGGTCAGGATTGCTTGAAGGTGGGTGATTAAAGTCTGAAAGGTGGCGAAGTCTTCCAATTTCAAGCAAAGGGTTGCAAATTATAGCAGACTTGGGAAAATCTTGTGAAAACTCAGAAATTTCCTAAGGTTCCAGCAGGTAAGAGCCTAAATACAATCTTACAAAGGTGAAATTCTGATTAAGTTAAGTAATCTGTTGGATGTATTCAGGCAATGTCAAGAAAAAATCAGGTATTTCAAACTCAGAAAATCAGAACTTAAATAAAAAATCAGAAATTGATTTTGTGAGATTAATAGGTTGTAATCAAGATGTCAAGGTTCTTAGAGGGTAAAATTACAAATCATGTGCAAGAGTCTTCAAGAGTTGATTTCTTTCAGGTTCTGTTTATAAGTTTTAGTGATTATTTCTTGTAAAAACTTTACTTCTAACAAAAGTGTTTTTTCTTGTTTTGCAAGGAGTCATACATGGAGAGGGTACAAGTGAAAGGTGATATTAAATATGGAGATGACAAGCAAGAAGATGACATGGGTCTGAGCTTCTTCATGTGCAAGGATGATTACAACATCAAGGTTAACATGGAAGCATCAACAAAGCGGTTGCAAGTGATTTGTCAAGCAAGCAAGGAAGATCAATATTGGAAACCAAAATAGAAGTGCAAGTGCAATAGCCTAAGTCAACAACTGCATGAAGGGGAATTTAAAGAGCAATAAGAAGATGGACATTGCAACCTCAGTGATGTAGAAGAAAGGATTATGAGATGCCTTGCTTATATTTTGCCTTGCAAAATGATTCAGTGTTCCATAAAGAAAGCATCATTGATATGATGATCAATGTTGTATATCCAAATTTATTGGAAACCTCAACCAAGGGTGATGATCAAATTGCGAATATACACATCTCATGGAATAAGGAAAGTCAGGATGCGAATCATACAAGGGAATATGGAGGTCGATGAGTTCAAGTCACGAAGATGGATTAAGGCCTAGGTATCAAGACAAGCACAATTTCAAGAACTTTTCAATGATAAGATTTCCGAAGTGAGGAGGATAAAGAAGTGGAGTTGAAATGAAGCTAACAAGATAAACATGTTGAGGTGGCACCCTTTTATCTCCACCAATCAAGTTATTCCAAGTTGGCACGTTGAGTAGAAGTTGTTTATGTTGAGTAGGTGATGAAAAATATTATTGTTGATTCATGGTGAAACTTTATGTTCATACCTTTTGCTACTTGTTGATTGCAAGTCGCAGTGCAAAGTTAGGCTGATGTCATTGCAAAACACTTAACTTCAATTGCTTCATGCTCATTGACTTGCATACTTTATGGTTTTGATGTGCGTGAGCAATTTGAAAATCATCCATGCACCCTTAGAGGATAGCACCTCCTTTATGTAGTTTAAATTGGCAAAGCAAGGATTGGTTGGTTTCACCTCATCAACAATAGTCCATTGCATTGGTAGAGTTAGAGATAGAGTTAGCTTAGATCCCTAAACTCAATCTATTTTTGCACTTTGTTTTAAAAGTCATTGTTAGAAGTAGTAGAAGAGCTCACATTGCCAAATCATTCATCATTTGAAAAGTTGATAGATGTCCATGAATGAATAGCGTAAGCCCCTTTGTGATAACCAACATATCACATCATTAAATTGAGTTGTGTCCAACACCAAAGACGCAAGTACGCATTGTAAACATTGGGGTTGCTTTACTTGATCACACAATTTCACATTGTTCAGCATTTGAAGCTTCCTTGTTCGAGAGGGTAGAATACATAGTATTATATCGTGCACGTTGGGGTGGTCACAAGACTCACATCAACACTACCCTTATCTTTCAAATATTCTATTGGCCCTCTTCCTTTGATTGTGTTGATGTTTTGTAGCTTCAGTCGAATAAACATTGAGTTAATACGAGTAAAGATATGTATGTATATATTTAGTATATATATACTTATATATATATATAATATCTCTTGAGTATTATATTAATTTCTCTAATATATATATATATATATATAATATCTCTCAAGTATTATATTAATTTCTCTAATATATATATATATATATAAAATATCTCTTGAGTATTATATTAATATCTCTAATATATATATATATATATATGTATATATAATCATAATTGTCATTATATTAATTACATATTAATGAATAGACATGTCTCATGAAGGGACATGTCTCTTCTTGCCTCATTCTCAATATAAATGCAAGAGATTTTTGCATTTGGAAAACACATACAATGAGATAGTGCTATTACTTTTGCAATGATCCTAAAACCTTAACATGGTATCAGAGCCAAGTTGCAAATGTAAGAGAGTAGTTTGTTGATGGTGAATGTGTGACTATCTCAGAAAATACAGTCTTGGTACGAGGACCATATCTCACAAATGCACCGTTGGATTTTGCTAAATTTCGGATATGTTTGTGAAAACCAAATTTAGAAGAATCTCACCGAAGCGATTGGAAAGAAAGTGTTTGGTTCAAAAGTTATGGTCGAATGTGTATAGGTCTATGCAAAAATCTGAAAAAGAGCAAGGTTCCTTCTTTAAAAGCCTAACCACTTGAATGGAGATCTAATAAGATTGAAGGTTGTGATAGTGTATAGAACCTTTGGATATTAAATATAGTTCATGTAAAGAATTATAGTAATGTTTGAGAACGATGACATCATTTTGTGAATTTGCATGATATTTTCTATATGGGCTCACCTTACAGAATGAAATACTTGAAATTTATAAAAGATAAGTATTTCATGTTTTATTAATGCACATAATTTTTGAGTTTGTAATTCATGCGATACTATTGGTTAGTAAAATATTGTATGCTTCTATCATTGGTATTTACGGTCGAGATAGTTTAGTGAACTATTTGTAATCTCTCCTTGACAATACCTTCAGGACAGAAGCACAAGCTAATTGCATTCAAGGGAGAAAAAACTTGATGCTTGCAAACAAATTGATGATTGAGACTAGATGCAAATGGAGTTTGAAATTTTAAAAGAAGATGAGAAGTTGATAAACTTGAGCTTGAGAGGGAGCAGATGGTTTAGTCAACTTGTGACAATCTTGATCATGTTGATTGAGAGGGAGTTCACTATTGAAGGTGAAACACTTCAGAGGTAATATTGATATAATTGATTATTATACTAATGAATCATGAATGTTTTAATGGGCCTGCCCCCTGTGTAAATCATGAGGAAGTGATGACTTCCAAATGATTATCACTTGTATTTGCAGAAGTTATTGGAAGGTGATGATCTTACAATAACTTAAATCATGATAGACATTATTTGTAATGTTGAAATAGATCATGATGAATTATTGCAACAACTTAGTGTTAGATTTCATTAAGTTGACGGTCTATGAGTTGTTTGCATAAATATATCTTGTAAAGCAACAACTAAGTGTTAGATGTCATTAAATTAATGGTCTATAAGTTGCTTGTATAGATACATCTTGTAAAGCAACAACTAAGTGTTAGATGTCATTAAATTGACGGTATATAAGTTGTTTGCATAGATATATCTTGTAAATCAACAACTAAGTGTTAGATGTCATTGACGGTCTATAAGTTGTTTGTATAGATATATGATAGGTATTTGGTGAATATCATGTGTTGATATTATGCAGGCCAGTACCTTATTGAGTACTTGGTGAATATCAGATGTTGATGTTCTGATAGGTCAATACTCAAAGTATTTGGTGAATGTCATGTGTTGACATTTGGATAGGCCAATACTCAAGAGCTTGTGGATAGAATTGCCGATGGAGGCAATCCACATATTGAGACTATGTTTCTATTGACTACCTCTTGAGGATGATGCCTTTATTTCTTACATCGTATGATTGATGTTGTCAAGTGTCTTAAGTGTTGACATTGGATTGATTTATCCTCCCTAGCTAAGAGGGAGTGTTGATGTTTTGTAGCTTCAATCGAATAAACACTGAGTTAATACGAGTAAAGATATGTATGTATATATTTAGTATATATGAGATGTATATATATATATATATATATATATATATATATATATATATATATATATATATATATATATATATATAAAATTAATATCTCTTGAGTATTATATTAATTTCTCTAATATATATATATATATATATGTATATATATGTATATAATCATAATTGTCACTAATTAATTACATATTAATGAATAGACATGTCTCATGAAGGGACATGTCTGTTCTTGGCTCATTCTCAATATAAATGCAAGAGATTGTTGCATTTGGAAAACACATACAATGAGATAGTGCTATTACATTTGCAATGATCCTAAAACCTTAACAGATTGACCTGGTCCATTTTCATATGAATACTATGAGATCCGTGGAGATATTAGGTTACATGTTTTAATTAGAGTCATTGCAGAAAAGGTAATTATATTGGCCAAGGTGGTAATGATATTCACCAAACTTTCAAAAGTCTTTAATTTTTGGGGACATTTTTTAACCAATTAGAAAAGATCATAAACTGATAGTTGAACATCTTTTTAAAGATTAAATAAAACAAAGCAGTTTTATTACATGGAAAATGATTTTCTTGACTGAAATAGGTTAATGTTTTATACTTTGTTTGTGCTTTAACTTAATCTTGTTTTAGTTTCAGTTATTTGCTTTCAAATTATCAACTCTTCTGATCATATTTATAAAAAGAAATATTAGCTCACATGAAATACTCACAAGGTGAATTTTGTGACTTGCAACTCATTTGAAGATTTGCAGGGGATATGGAGGTTTTGGAGCACTTGGTCACTCTGTCCATCACAGGGAGCTTTTACCCAGACAGGTGAAAAACCAGTGGGAAGGGAGGGTTCTGTATCTTGCAACCAGTGGAGTTCATACAGCTGCCATTACTGAGTCAGGTGTGATTGTCTGACGTCTTCAATTTTCTCTTCCTGGTCTGATTGTGTAGGTTCAATTCTTGGCAGTGCATGGTAAAAGTGAGATACATAAATTAATAAAATGGGAATATTCATAGTTGAAGAGCAGGACTCTAAATATTGTTTTGAAACATCCAATCAATAGCTTCTCACAAAATCAAGGAATTGTCTGAAATAATGTTGAGTTTATAATTTATACATATCAACCATACTAGTCAAATTGCTGCATATTTTGCACTTTGTTAGAGCATCATATGGCTTTCCATTTTTGCACGGCAGAATTTGCTTTACCAACAGAAGAAAATATTCCTGTGATAAGTTTGTAGAAGCAGCAAAGTTCCACAAAGGGTTGGCTTTGGAGATTGTCTTCCATGCAATTTAGGTCTTGCTCATGCCTTTCTGTGTCATAACATATATATAGAAATATGAATTTTGTGTTTATTTGATGTATGCAATTGCTTAGTTGTGATCTCAGTCCTGAATTCATTTATTTAAAAAATGATTTTCTTATGATAGATAAAAGCAAGAAAAGACAACAGTGCTCCATTAATTGAAAAAATTGTAACATATCCATTCATGGACTCTATTTCCAATCGAATCACAACAGATTTTCTGTAATGTCCCCTTCTGTAATCTCTTAAGATTATGAGACTATTTACTTATAAATTTGTAATTCAATTGCAAGAGACTTCTTTCTAATTAAATTCTTTACTTATAAAAACAAAACACAATATCTTGATATTTTGCAATACTTATATGTTGATGGTACCACTTATGTAATAATGATAATCTTTCTACTCAATCAATAATCCTCATGATCTGTTATAATTTGAAAGCACTATAATCGATATAGTCTAACTTGAAGAATATTGTATCATGCCATCGATGTATATGCAATGGATATCTTTGATATTCAGATCTGCAATATATGAACCAAATATCAATATTCAAGTATTATGTTGATTGAATGCTTATCTCTGATATGGATACTATACTCCGATCTGCAATGTATAAGTTTTGTCACTTTGATGTTATGGAGTTAATTTTGCTGTCTCAGATATAGCTGTGTGAATTATGCAATTTTGTTCTTCTCCTTATCGCTAATGGCAATGAAACAATAATTGCTGTTCCTGATAATACTTTAGAACTAGAAGTATGCAATGGATGCTGCGGTTCTGGTCTAATCGGACCTCCCACTTCATGGTAATCACTTGTCTGATATGCTGATTCAAATGGTGATGTCTCTTGGTGCTGTTTCGGATTGATGTCTTTAAATAATGCAACCGATTGCCTTAAGATGGCTACTGCGCAATTAGAGTGATCCAAATATGGATGAAATAAGAAATAGAAATATTCGATGATGTTGATTGGGACGGTATCGATCCTCTTAAATTATAAGGTTTAAGAAATGATGAGAGTTGTTTCTTCATCGTAGTCTAAATTGGGAAACTCTTCATCGCACCCCTTTGGATAACTAATCAATTGATTTGTTAGTCGTCAATTACAATCATCTCTTTGGCAGCGATAATTGGTATTTAGTAGCCTTCTTTAACATGAATAACTCATATTATAGTGATCAAAATAATCGCTTAACATACAGTCCATTTATCTCTTGGCACGGTGGGATCATTGATTCATTACCCAGACTTGGTCACTGTAAACATGTATGTTACTTCTGTATATTGTAGATGATGATAGCGACATGTTTTGCTGATTGCCTTCGTACTTACATCGAGATTATATGGTCGATACAATATAATAGATGGATATTGCATCGATTATAGTGATCGCTCTTCCTTAATGTAAGAGTTCTCCTTGCTTAATGTAATTATGAATATCTGGTAGGATATATATCTGCATGGCATCAATATATTGATCTCTGATTATTGCTAATCAATGTCATATCTTCAGTATGCATCATACTTCCTTCTATACCCTTTGTTTTGATGATATGAATTTTAAGAATGATATGTGGGATGCCATCTTATAGACATGTTGGAATTTGAATTTACTGTTTATTATGTTGATCATACTGGATCGAAGTAATTAATGGTAATATCATGATCTTCATGTTGTTACGGTTGGTGACCAATAAGATTGTCATACTTGACATCATTTTAACTCAATATCCGGATCATATTCTAGATATGCTCGAGTATAGATTTTTCACTGGTGCCATGCTTGAAGTTGATATTGATGTAATGAAATGTTCTCATGGAACAGCCTTATGTCCAATATCATTGTTGTCGGGTAATTAGCATTTGTTAGTCAAGGGGTTGTTGTCGAAGGGTTGTTGTTGAGGGGTCGACAGTTAGCCGACGGTTGCCAACAGTTGGCACTCGACACCTCTCTCTATATACATTGTACTTATCTTCGGGTGTTGTTATCGGATTTTATGTTATGGTGTGGTCATATACTATCTCTGGGATATATTGTAATGATTATGAGATTAATGTATATGTAGTTTTGAGTTCTCTCAAATACATTGTATATGCTTACTATTATGTTTTACATTCTTTATATTTTGTTTTGAATGTAGACCCTAGAGGGCAAACATTTGGCACCGTTGCTAAACGAATTTGGGAGAATGAACAAATGGTAGAATATGATATGGCGAGACAACTCTAATGGGCCAACAAGTGAGAGAAGAAGGCACTGGTAACAGTAAGAAGAACTTTTCGAAGGCGAAAGAGCATTGATGGTGGTTTGTGCGAACATATTGCACGCATTCATTGCAACTTACATTTGAAGGGAGGTGGAACGAGAAGAAGTTCCCGAGAGTGCAGTGTGGACTTCACTCGGGGTAAGTCTAGTGGTGGACCGTTTGATGTGCCACTTACCAAGGTTTTTGGCACAACATTTCATTGCTTTGCATAACTTGCATGAAGGAGAAAACAAAGAAGATTGCCGCCAACAAATCTTATAGCAGTATGATGAAAGAAATTGAAGGGAATAGGAGTGAGACAAGAGCCGTCGACGACAACGCACCATCAACCCCTACAAAGGTGGTAATTGATGCCACTGACATTAAACAAGGATAGAAATCATATCCCAAAGGGACAGGAAGACGAGTACGAGGCCATCCAAAAAGCACTCAGGTTGGAGGAACAAGCGGAGAGGAGACGACGGCTATGAAGAATTGTTGAAGGACTGCCTGAGGGAGAAGAAGGGATAACCGAAGGGGGTGCCTGTGAAGGGTACAAAGTGAACGAGGAGGGTGCCCATGTGGAAGGGGGATTGGTGGACAGTGACAAGGTATTTGAGTTGATTGAAAATACTTGACATTGGTTGGGACACTTGACCCTTACATCGCCAGGAAGTAGGGACTGTCGAGGGATAGAACCAAAAACCCTCTACTGAAGGGAATCAAGGGGATTGGAGGCTGGAAGATCACAGAGTGTAGAGCATGTTGAAGAGGACAAAAGTGTAGAGGATACAAGTGTAGTCAAAGGTGTCAGAAGGACATAGGGGCATCATAGTCAAAATGATTTGTTCAGGTCAAGTCCACCAAACGTGTGGGCAATTCCAACCACACCTAATACTCAAAGTGGTACACAAAGTGGACCTAATACTGAAGGCAATACAAAGAGAGGGTCACAGAAGAACACCACAATGGAAAACAAACAAAAGTTGCCAAAGTTTATGGGGGATGGAATGGAGGATCCCGTACGACACTACAGAACATGTGAAACCATCTGGTTGGCCAATGGGTAGATTGATCAGGATGAGTGAGTGACACAATTTCTAGCCACACTACGTGGGGTGGCAATCGATTGGTTTTTCAAAGTAGACAAAACCAAGGTAGCCTCATGGGCCGACTTAAAGAAGCTATTCCAACCATAATTCAAACTACTTCGCGACGACAATGAGATTGTCATAGAGATCTATAGCACGAAGTAGGGCAAACATGAAAGCGTGAGGATGTACAACCGATGACTCAAGGAGTTACTGGGAAAAATGGAGAACCAAGCAACCAACGGACTCAATAAATGCTGGTTCATGGAGGGTTTGAAATCCTCCTTGAGAAAGACAATGAAAGTTGTGCCCCCCCACGTCATACTAAGATGCATACAACCGTGCCATGGATATAGAAAGTGAGAGAAAAAATCCGAAAAAAGAAGCACAAGTCTGATGACTATGACTCCTTTGAAGGGAGTAGTAGCGACGAAGATGCCAACAAGAAGGTGCAGGTGTTGCAGAAGTATATGCACTAGATGATGAAGGAATTTGAAGCTATGAAGAGGAGCAGCAACAAGATTGAAGGGGAATTATGGTGCACGGATTGCAAAGTGGAGGGCCACACAAAAGTCACGTGCCTCAAAAAGGCCTTCTGTGACATTTGTTAGGTGACGAGACACTCCACCAAGGAGTGCCATACAACATGAAGACTCGAAGTGCACAAGTGGTCTTCGCACAGGGGCAGAGAAACCATCAACGGTTGCTGTTGCGGCCACCTCACAACAATTGGCCAATACAACCGCATTGTTTGGTGGCTACTGAAATAACCAAATGGGTGGTAGAAGCAATAATAATAATAGCAATATTAACAACAATAGAAGCCGCATATAGTATGATGCTAAAGGCCGCCGACCGATGATTCAATGTCGTGCCTATAACCAATGGGGACACTTTGCGCGAGACTACCAGAAGGAGGAGAGCCCCCAACATCTCTGTCGATGGTGTGGTCCCGATGACCACGAGGATGCAAATTGCCCAAAGCCTAAGGTGAATCTGTTGAACATCGACATGTCAAGTGAACAAGGGGCGTTGGCGCTCATGATGCACAAGCGAAGAAGACCATATACCCAGACCCTTGTATTGAAGAGAGGTTACGAGAGGCTGAGGTCGACATTGAGAAGGAGATGGCAGAGCGAAGGGAAACACATGACATGACCAACACTTCGCTATGTACAAAATCTGAACAAAATATTATAAGACAAGTGTTGCAGATGGAAGTGCTCATGAAAATCAGAGATCTCCTAGAACCTATGTTGTAGCTGAGGATGACCATCATGAGCATCGTAAATGTACCTACTTGTATGGAAGTACTAGTCATCCCTTTTGTGGACCTAATGCTACTGGCGGTGAACAATGGACGACACCCGAAAAGTGGTGGAGACTTGGAAGAAGTTGGGGAGGTCGATGTTGTGGCCACCAACGTTCAATCTGGTGGGCGCCGACCAACACGGCATCAAGTTGATCGGGACTTTAATGGCACAATGGGTAATGATTGGTACACAACCCTTCATTCTTGACTTTGTAGTAATTCCATTGAAAATGAAGGGCTATGATGCTATCCTTGGGAGGGGTTGGCTCATTACTACTAAAGTGAATCATAACAAGAAGCACAACACACTGTCCATGGAGAACAAAGGACGAAAATTTGTCATCGACTTGAGAATGCAGTTGGTCAGTGAGGAGTTGGCATCCTCCTCGGTATCGGAGTTTGAAGAGGAGCTTATGGGATTGGATGAAGGAAGACGGCGAATGGATTCGAATGAAGAGAGTGTCTTGGAGTTAGAAGGTTGTTCGGAAGATGATGTAGACTCCATGAACGGGCTCTTCCATTGGCAAATGGAGGACTACGAGTTGTTCCACCTGTTGTGCAACATGTTGTAGATTGAAGAGGAGTTTGGAGAGGACATGTTTCCTCGTGAGTATGGGGAATATAATGAAGGGGAGGCCCAAGTCAATGAGACCCCCATACATCAGTTTGACAAAGACAAACCCATACAGTACTAGGAACCCAAGTTGAAGGAGACAAACCTGGGAGATGAAGCAAATCCAAAAGCCATATTGGTGGGGGATGATTGGAACCCAGTATTGAAGGCCGCAACCTTCAAATTTTTTATGGAGTATAAGGACGTCTTTGCATGGACTTGTAAGGATTTGAAAGGGGTGCCTTTAGAGCTAAGCGTACATTGTATTCCACTTGTACCTAGAGCTCAACTGGTGTGGAAGCGACCATACCAGATGCACAAAAATTATGCGGCAAAGGTGAACGAGGAGATAGAGTGGATGCTCGAAGTGGGCATTATATTCCGGGTGCAGGCCAACGAGTGGGTCTCACCTGTTGTGATCTCATTGAAGAAGGATGCGAATCAGATCCGCATGTGTGGACTTCAGGTGTCTAAATGCGGTCACCATCAAGGAGCCATTCTCGATACCCTTCACAAACAGTATCCTTGAAGAAGTTGTAGGGCACGAGATGTATTCATTTATGGATGACTTTTCGGGATACAACCAGATCTTGATTGTAGAAGACAAGATGAAAACTATATTTGTGGTTGAGGACAACGTGTATGCCTACATCAGATGCCGTTTGGATTGTGCAATGCTTGTGCAACCTTTCAAAGGATCATCCTGTACATTTTTGATAAGATGTCTTTGCAAAATTTTAAGGCATTTCTAGATGACTGGTCCATCTACAGTGGACAAGACACTTGGTAGGCCTACGGGAATGTATGGAACGGTGTCGACAAGCCCGATTGACATTGAACCCAAAGAAATGCAGGTTCATGGTGCCTCAAGGGAAGTTGCTCGAACACATTGTGTGTAAGGCCGAACTGAAGACAGATTCGGATAAGGTCAGAGTAATTATTGAAATGGAACCCCCAACCGATCTGACGGGAGTCAAGTCCTTCCTCAGACACATCGGGTACTATCGGAGGTTCATAAAGAACATCGTAGAGATCTCCTATCCTTTGGACAAGCTGACACGGAAGGGTAAGTCACTTGGGAGACCGCACAAGGACAAGCCTTTGACAAACTAAAGACAAGACTGGTGGCTACACCCATCTTGGCATACCCGAATTGGGATAAAGAATTCCATGTCCACGTGGATGCCTCCAATTATGCTATCAGTGCCACACTGGCATAGGTGGGGGAGCATGGGCTTGATCATCCCATCTACTTTGCGAGTAAATTATTATCCAAGGTAGAGATAAATTATAGCACCACGGAGAGGGAAGCTCTCGGGATGGTCTATGTCATGTAAAAGTTCCATCACTACCTACTGGCAACTCCGTTCATATTTTATGTGGACCTCTAGTTGCTTATGTACTTGGTGAACAAACCTATTATTCAAGGGAGGGTTAGCAGGTGGCTCCTCCTCCTTCAGGAGTTTACCTTCACAATTATTGTATGACCGGGACAAAGCCACGTAATTGTTGACCAATTGTCGAGGATTAAGTCCAGGGAGTTGCCTATGGGAGTGAACGAGGACTTTTTTGATGCTCATCTGTGTTAATATTTTTAGACTTTGAAAGGAAAATTCAAACTATAGATGATCTTTCAAAACTACTATTTAGGCCCTAACAAAATATTGACAAAAAAAGGAATAGATAATACCCGGTTATGCTATGGAATCTCCTTGTTGATGCCTTCAAGTTGATACAATTCAACCTTTTGAGTTTGTTTCAGATTAGTCCTCCAAATCTGCTATGAATTGTGCCTATATGTCTGCTATACCTCACTTCCTAAGTCTGCCCCAAATTGCTCCTTAGGTCTGCAATAATTCGCTCCAAGTCTGCTGCTATAAGTCTGCTCTAAATCGCTTCTCAAGACTGCCCTAGATTGCTCCTCAAGACTGATCTAAATAGGTCTGCCATATAGTTCAGGTTTGTTGCCTTTAATTTCCAAGATGTTGCTGCTATGATATGAATTTAGGATTGCAATGATCTGATATATCTCTGCAATATATCTCTGCTGAAGTGTGTGAATATAGCAGTGATGTTATGTTTTCTATAATGCTTGTATTCACACACTTCATCCCATATTAATAAGTGACCAAGAGGTGACAACTAATGAAGGAAGGGGGGCCGACTTCCTTGCCAAATAAATGTTTCTTATGCAAGTCGTCCTTCCTTTTAATATTAATTAGTGAGCAAGTCCTCCCACATAATATAATGATATAATACACAAATAAAGTCGTCCCTCTTTGCAAATAATGAAAGGTTTCTTTATAATGAATTCTACCTCAGAATTTGATCTTACCGAAAAGGCCACAATACAAACACTCCCTCTTGGTCTTGAGGGAAGATCAAATTAATCTCATAATGTAATCACAAGCTTTACTGGATTTCATTCTTAATGAACATGGAAAGAAAACATAACATAATATATTCATCATGTATTCATACTTGATGTGAACAATGTGATGACCATCGTCAAGATGTCTCAGCCTTGGTAGTATCATCTACTACAAGATGTAAGTTATACAAGTATCGTTCACATGTAATGATATGGATCTTAGCATTATTTCAATAATAGACCTCAATTCTATGTAATCAGAAAATAAGTCAATAGATCTCAAATCTATAAGAGTATAAATTGATAGATCTCAAATCTATAAGAAGTATCAACATAACAATAGATCTCTAATCTATAATCACAAGAAGCATCATCAAAACTTTAATAAAGGAAACATCTTCACAAGATGTAAATTCAAAATAAAACACTAACCTCATAGTGTAAATCTCCTCCACAAGCTCTCGGAAGATAGTCTCCAATGATAATTCTATCCAAGAGCCTCAACGCTCAAAAATATGTAAGAGCCTCAGCGTTCAGATATGCACGAGCCTCAATGCTCAAAAAGTTGCACGAGCCTCAATGCTCAAAAGGTGCACAAGCTTCAACGCTCAAAGGTGCATTGCCTCCATCAACGATTCTATCCACAAGCTCTCAGGTGGATTGCCTCCAAAAAGATCCTGCAAATATGTTAGTATAACAAAATACTCACATAATAACGAAGAATCATATTCTCAATGTCAAGTAATATCAACAAGTGATGTTAAAAACTAACAAAGAATTAGAAAGAGTTTATTTAGGAAGGCCCATATCTGAACTCCCTCTCAAGGTGAAGACTAAAGTACAAAATGTTCAAATTCTGATTCTTTTACTTCTGCAATGAAAGCTTGAAGATTGTTTCGATTAGGACAATTTAGTGCCTTGTGACCAAATTTATCATCTCTATAGCATTGAATCTTAGACAGATCTCTCTTTTGAAATTTGTTGTTTTGATAGTCTCTCCCTCTCCATCCGTTATTGTTAGAGTTCCCTTTTTCCTTGTTTTGATAATCTCTCTTTCTTTTGTTCTTAAAGTTTCTATCTCCTTTGTCTTGAGTTTTTCTTTTGTAGTCATCTTTCTTTCTTGATTGGGAGTATAAAACTTGAAGGTCTTCTTTAAAGTTTGATCCTCTAGATATTAGTCTCGACTCTTCTTAAAGACAAACTATTTTTAATTTATCAAATTTAGGCATCTTAGGACAAGCATTGATTCCTTGAGTAAAGGAGTCCCATGAAAGAGGTAATCTATTAAGTGCTATCATGGATAACTCCTTCTCATCGTTAGTATGCCCAATAGTTGCTAATTGATTTCTTAACTTAGTGATTCTCATAAAGAATGATGTGATAGTTTCTCCTTGTCTCATCTTGATTTGTGAAATTTCATTTTTAAGAGTCATAATTCTACTTGTGTTATTAATTTCAAACATCTCTGATAATGTTGAGAACATTAGATAGGCTGACTCTAGACAGGAGATTGTGGGTATGATGTGGTCTTTTACGCTATCAATTATATTTCTCATAGCTTTGTTATTACCCCTTTTCCATGCACGTGACTCATCTTCATTCATCTCATTTTTAGGTGGATTTTCTATAATTGAATCTAGCTCTAGCTCTTTGAAGGCAAGAAGAATTCTAATTTCCCAAGATAAGAAGTTTGTGGCTCCTTGGAGTCTATCTTTTGGTCTAACTCCACTAGACATATTGAATTTCTTAGTTTTGAAAGTGTTAGGTTGATTTTCTTAATCTGAAAGTTGATCTTTCACTCACCTAGGCTTTGATACCATGTTAATATTTCAGACTTTGAAAAGAAAATTCAAACTATAGATGATCTTTCAAAACTAATATTTAGGCCCTAACAAAATATTGACAAAAGAAGGAATAGATAATACCCGGTTATGCTGTGGAATCTCCTTGTTGATGCCTTCAAGTTGATACAATTCAACCTTTTGAGTTTGCTTCAGATTAGTCCTCCAAATCTGCTATGAATTGTGCCTCTATGTCTGCTATACCTTACTTCTTAAGTCTGCCCCAAATTGTTCCTTAGGTCTGCAATAATTTGCTCAAGTCTGCTGCTATAAGTCTGCTCTAAATCGCTTCTCAAGACTGCCCTAGATTGCTCCTCGAGACTGATCTAAATAGGTCTGCTATATAGTTCAGGTCTGCTGCCTTTAATTTCCAAGATGATGCTGCTATGATATGAATTTAGGATTGAAATGATCTGATATATCTCTGCAATATATCTCTACTGAAGTGTCTGAATATAGCAGTCATGTTATGTTTTCTATGATGCTTGTATTCGCACACTTCATCCCATATTAATATGTGACCTGACCAAGAGGTGACAACTAATGAAGGAAGGGGGGCCTACTTGCATAAGCAAGTCGTCCCTCCTTGCTAAATAAATGTTTCTTATGCAAGTCGTCCTTCCTTTTAATATTAATTAGTGAGCAAGTCATCCCACATAATATAATGATATAATACACAAATAAAGTCGTCCCTCTTCACAAATAATGAAAGGTTTCTTTATAATGAATTCTATCTCAGAATCTGATCTTACCAAAAAGGCCATAATACTAACAATATCTTTCACACAGTTGCACTACCTTCATGGTACACTAGCATTGTGGGATACCTCTTGACCTTAGTTCTCGAGGGACATGCCACCAAGAAGAAGAAAGTTAGTCCTTAGGAGTAGGACGTTCCGGTTGATTAACGGGTTGCTCTACAAGATGGGACCCGACCAAGTCTTGAAGAGATGCGTCATGGAAGAAGAGGTTCCAGGTGTTCTCAGAGAGGCACATGAGGGTCGCACCAGAGGCCACATGGGACTAGACACCACAACTCAGAAGGTGTTGTTGGCGGGCTTGTGGTGGCCTACATTGTATAATGATGTTCGAGAGTGGGTCGTGGGGTGCAACACCTGCCAGAGGGCTAGGAAACCATTGAAGAGGGATTTTATGCCCCTAAACCTCTCGCATGCGCAAGAGTTGTTCCAACAATGGGGACTAGATTTTATTGGGCCTCTAAAGGTCAGCCGTGCACATAGGTGTCAGTATATTCTTGTAGCCACAAAGTATTTGATGAAGTGAGCCGAGGCACGAGCCCTGTTGGACAACTCAGCCTTAAGTATGACAAGGTTTATATACGAGTAGATCATCACTTGGTATGACATTCCAATCAAATTAACTAGTGATCAAGGTAGGCACTTCGTGAACCATGTGGTCAAACTATTGACAACCAAGTTCAAGATCTTTCACTCGTTGTTGAGCTCCTACTACCTGAGAGAAAACGGGCAAGCAGAAGCCTCCAACAAGATATTAGTCTCAATGATTTGCAAGTCATGTGGAGTTGAACAAGAGGACTGGGAGGAGAAGTTGCCGTTGGTGTTATGGGCCTATAGAACAACATACAAGGTCACAACAGGCCAAACACCTTTCCAATTAATGTATGGCCAAGAAGCAATTATACTAGTCGAATTCATGGTACCAAGTCGGCGAATAGTGGTGGAGAACAGGTTGGGCAATATGGAAAGCCTAAGGGAGCAATTGTATGCATTGAATAAGTTGGATGAGTGAAGGATGATGGCTCAGTGGGCCACTGAGGTAGCGCAACAACATCGTAAACTTTGGCATGATAAACACATTAGACGAATGAGATTCAGTCCTGGTCAGTTGTTGAAATATAATGGGGGCAATGAGATAAAACCAGGTAAGTTCAAGGTGAGATGGTTGGGCCCCTACAGAATCCGGGAGGTCGGAGAGAATGGAGTAGTAAAGTTGTCAACTCTGGATGGTCAATCCGTTGCCAAACTTGTGAATGGGTCAAAGCTGAAGGTGTATCATGAAAGGAGACATCGGGGCGTCCGAGTTTAGTTTGCAGATCAGACAAGAGGTAATAGTAATTAAATTTTTTGAAAATAATAATGATAATTTTTTTTTAACAAAAAAAAAGGAAAGCTCACTGTATGGTGTTTACTGTACAACAAGGAAACATCGTATGGTGGAATAGTCTCACAAAAGAAAGAGACTGTACAACTTGTGAAGACCGTATGACATACAAAGGCCACAAAGATATTAAAAAAACATCATTGTATGGTACATTTGGTTGAATGGAAAATAAGACCATTGGTAGAGGCAAAAACAAAGCAAAACTCTACAGTAGAGGTTCGTACGCATGAGCAACAGAGGGAAGAAAAGAGCTTAGGGGAGGTAGGGGCAAAGCCCACACGAAGGAATGACACCACATTGGAAAATCTTCATGAAATAAGAAGACAACTAAACCGTACGGACATAAGTGGAAGAGGATTTACCATATGGCAATAAGGGGTAGGGAAGTCGATGACACAGAAGATTGGAAGACATCAGAAGGGGTGAGGAGAAAATCGTATGACGAAGCAAGGGCCGTGTACGAGGAGCCGAGTTCGTAAACTGAAAGCCAATTCAAGCTCGTACGGTGTGCGGTAACTAGAAATCTGTTGTTGGTGGCATATGCAAATAATCCATAAGATAGTGCACAAACCCCAGAAGCCGTACATAGCTGATCGTACGAAAGGTGAAAAAGGGAGTAGATTCACAGACAATAGAGCAAATAGAAATATAGAATACGGCAAACTAGTGTAAGACTTCATTTCAAAAAGACTTCTTATCCCAATGTACGGACAGACGGTAGGGAGCTGCTCTACGCTATATGGCATAGGGTTTGATATTATAATTAATTGAATTTATAAGCCGACAAAGATAATTCATGGACTCAGAAAAAGGCAATTGGAGAAAACAGTTACAATAGTTATCCGGGACAGTTGCGTCACCTTCAACAATGGATAGAGGAACAAAAATATTGCCTTCGGGAGTGCGAGTTGCAGACATAATGGATTCCAGAAAGAATGCTAAGGGAAAGAAAACACGGCCAAATATCCAGACGCAGAGGAATGAGGTGACAGTAGATACCATTACCTTTGAGGGTTTGAGTGGTATTGAGTGTAGAACGTGGTGGCAGGAGAACCCACACAACTACCCTGTAAAAGACTCCCTTAGGCGCGCACAAGTACACCGGGTCATCCAAATGCCAATCTTTTCTATTAAAGATTTTGATGTACCATTGAGAGCCATGGTTGGAAGCTATGACAGATACAAATGATGATCAATGTTCAAGTACCAATGATGCAAGATTATAGTTTAATCTTTAGCCTCTGCGTTCACTCGCGTATTTGGCATTCTTGGACCGAAGGGCAAAAAGATTGATAAGGTGACAAAAATGACCATTGAACAAAAAGAGACTCTCCTGCGGATGATGTGCCAGAACGATTTGACACAAGCAGAACGGGGCACTTTGACGCATGCGAGCAAAGGGTGTGGTCTGAAAAAATCATTTCTTGCACAGGGTGAGTGGAGGTGTTTGTTAGATGTTTTGAAGGGCTGACTTATAGGAGCTAGCCACACTTTCGATATAGCAGTAGCACAGATTGCTTTGATGTATGGGCTAAGGAGTGACACAATATATGACTGGGCCTCTGTACTAGCAAATAGGATGGAGGAGTTTATGACCCTACAACATAGAACTTTTTACATGCCCCATAATGCCATTGGACTCTTTTTGGAAGCTATACGGACATAGGTACTGTCCCACCTATAGGAGTTGCAACTGCAAGGCCGTGTGGATCTCTCCCACCCACCTATCCTTTATTGGTGGCACTTAGACACTTTGATTGCCAACGGTGATGTTCAGTCTAGTAAGAAGCATAAGTGCTACGTAGTGCTAGAGACGGAGTCAAAAGCAAATGATGAGGAGGGTGACACTAGAGGCTAGGAGGAGTGAGGGGATGCTTCAAGGGCTGGTGGAGGAAGTTTTTGGATGGTGAGCCAAGGAGAGAGTCGCTCAACAACGGGAGATGTGTTGGATGCAGAGGTGGGAGCTAAGGGCCCTACAGGAGTTAGTGGTTTCAGTACCATACATACCCCTACACCCTTGGGTATACAGACAATTGTTTTTGTTCTAGCTCTTCTATTTGAGGGCAGTCAGTTGATTCCATCTATCTTGTCAGGGGTGACGACGACAACCTTACTCGTACCAGGATTTGGGCAAGTGCAGGACCTAGTCACTTTGACACCTCTTAGTACCAGCACTATGGAGCAGCCAAAAGTAGTTGAGACCGTTCTGCCAGAGGTTGGAGAGCTCACCGTAGCAACAGTTGCGCCATAAGTGGTAGAGGTAGCTGTGCCAGAGGCTATGGAGCAACCGACAAGAGAGGAGATGTCGAGGGATGCAGGAGTGCAACCAACAGGAGAGGAGATGGTGACGGATGGAGGAGTTGAGATGATGATGAGTATAGGTGCTGAGCTGGAGGTTCCCAAGAAGACCATGGACCCATGGCTAACTCATTTTCAGCTGACCCCTATGGCTCCCGTCAGACCCACACCCCTCTCGCCACAATAGTAGGTGCCACTCAAGATTGTTGATTTAGAGGAGGGGAGTTCTCATTCCCAGGGGTCAAAGTTGGCCCCTCAACTTGACATGGGTGTACATAGAGAGGATTTTGAGGGTAGGGCTCCAGCATGCAACATTTAGCACAGGGTACCTGAGACACACGGTGGTTTGGGTGAGTTCCAACAGTTTTTGGTTGAGGTGGAGGCTAATGCATGGAGGGTAATGGATTCCATACAGGAATGAGCCCAGGGGGATGATGAGGTTCTCGAGTGCTTGTTTTCGTTTGCTTCAGGAGGCGGTGCTCAGGAGTTTGCAAGGCGTTTTGACTCTCGGGGATGGCCTAGCAGAGAGACCCCTAACATGATAAAGGGTTGCAAGATCTGAGGGAGGAGACTAGGACCCAGTCCTTTCTTAGAAGGGTGGAGCAAGCATTCAGGGAGGGTTATTACAAGCTATGGAGGGCTCAACATTCACTAGAAGTCGAGTGGGTGGCAGCCAATATAGCTCAGGAGGAGTTGGGCACTCGACTTTGAAGTGTGGAGCAGGAGCTGGCACAACATCGAGCTTAGAAGGTCTTGGAGGCTTAGTACAGGGAGCAGTTTGATCGGGAGCAGGTAGTAGTAGAGGCTTGCTTGAAGGCAGCATTGGAGAAGACTGATAAAAAGTAGGAGGTGCTGGAGGAAACATTTATGGTGAAGGCAGCCCATGAGTGAGATGAGAGCTGAGAGGGATTTGCAGTGTCGGACTCAGCAAATTCACCAGTCGCGAGAGCAGATGGCGGCATCCACACCACCCCAACACCTTCCTCATCAAGGACGCTTTCTCGTCCCCCTGTTTCTTAATTTTTTCTATGTATAATTTATTCCCCATTTTGTTGTGTGTCGTCTGAAGATGACTCTCTTTTTGGCGTTAAAAATGTTGTAGGGTAATTAGCATTTGTTAGTCAAGGGGTTGTTGTCGAGGGATTAGTAGTTAGCCGGCGGTTGTCAACGATTGGCACTTGACACCTCTCTATATATACATTGTACTTACCTTTGGGCATTGTTATCGGATGTTATGTTATGGTGTGGTCATAATACTGTTAATAAGATATATTGTAATGATTTTGAGATTAATGAATATGCAGTTTTGAGTTCTCTCAAATACATTGTATATGCTTACTGTTATGTTTTACATTCATTATACTTTGTTCTGAACGTAGACCCTAGAGGGCAAACAATCATTTTCTGCCTAGTAACCACTATATCAAGATTATTGCTTGAAGCCTTTAACCTTTGATCATATGAATGGAGGAGTAGCAACTTAGCATATCTAATCACTTTGTAAGAACCCCAACAGGTTCTAACTTTACCACTGTATTAGTCCTTGCAATTTTGCTCTTAAATCTTCAATTTTGTGTCGTGCATTTCCTCAAACTGTTGCCATGCTTAATTAAGAACATTACTTCATCATACAGTTACAAGAAACATATTGGCAACATATATTATACCTGAATTCGTTGAACAGGAGACATAGGCATTAAACCAAACAGTTGGCATTCATCATATGTTGGTGGTGTTCAAGGCATCACACCAGACATATTGACAAACACTTGGCAAGCAAACTGTATAAACTCAAAATTTCTGATTTGCAAATCTAAATAATTACAATGAAAGTTATTTGCAACTATCTACTCGAAATACCATTTAACATATAATAATGGAACTTGGTTTTTCACATGCAGCTTGCTAGAAATTCAACATTGATGTAGCTGCCTAGGATGAACATGAGAAACTCAATGCCAAGGATGCTGGAAGCCCAGAGAATGTCTAACGCTGAAATGGAACCCTTTTCAAGCATTCTCGGACCCTCAATGGCTCACACGGCTGCTGGTAATTCAACGGCTGCCCTTAATTATGTCTCACACTGAACCTTGTGGCTGGAAACTATCAATTACACCTGCTCATTATACCTGAAGCTAATTCTGAAAATAATTATGGATTCTAAACACCAATTCCTTCACCATTGAATTCAATCATGGCCTTTGGTTGAAGCCATAGCATTGGCACAATTCACTGACATCAATATGCCAGTTCAAAGTGCAAAAACCTTGGTAGAATTCTCAATTCTAAAAAGATCAGAACTTGAAACCCTTGTTCCAAATTTCTCTTCACCCAATCTCAATAAACAATGCATCTAGAATGAAGCTCGATTCCCATTTCATGGCTTCTATTATTTCTCAAGTGCAAATAGAACTTCCAGCTTCAACCAGACTTCTCATAACTTAATGCACATCCTTGATAATGGCATTTGAAATAATAATATTTAATTCCTCCAACCTCATAAATTGGTGCCAACATATAAATTAATATTATAACCATTAATGGCACTTTAAAATATAACTTAGCCCATTCACTTTATTATTTTATATTTGGACTTTAAAATATATTATTAATAAAGTACGACTTTATTAATAATAAAATAATTGTAAACTCAGGCTATAAAAACTTCTCCAAGGGATCAACTATAAATCTAGATGTATACTGCAAATGCCAGATAACCAAGTGCCCTGCTAAAAATAGCAATTGCACAAAACTGACTTACTTTAAATAGTAAGTCTCTGAAAACGAGCTTTGTTGACGATACCAAATCTCAATACTGCCACCAAGCTGTTCAGGTGCCTTGCTAAATATTGAAACCCTGACTTCCCTGCAATAGACACTTACTATAAATAGTAAGTGAGCTAAACTGATAGGATCTTTTGTTGATCCTGGTGCCATTGGCTTTATTGAACTTTTAATTGCTATGTACAAATTGTCTATCTCTATTCACTAACTACTTGGAAGTGTTCAAGGTCTGCCACCCCTTGATCACACATATGTTTTGTTACTAGTTTTCTATTAGGTAAAGGATGGCGAGATCACATTTTCCAGCAGTAAAATTGCTTCCTCAACAAGACACTGGAGACACCACAAATCATACCATGAAAGAAAAATTATACAGTCAAGAGGATGCTCGTAGTGATATTAAAATGCATAGTTCTTTACAATCTTGCTGCCATCTTCCCTTAGATGCTATAGTAATCACCCTCTAATCTGTTTAACTTTATACGTCACTCATATAAATCCACTCTCACTATACTATGAGCATTACTATGCACATATAACTTGAAAAACAGGAAACCAGGTAAAAGTTAAAGCAGTAGCGCATACTCCTTTCACAGCACTGATTCAATTATTAAAAAAATTAATTCCAAATGAGCAAGAGCTATTGGCTGAACCAGAATGGGGCTGCTTTCCTGCCTGTTCAGATCATATTTCCTAGTCAAGTGTAATCACAAAATGACAGGGAGATATGAGTTAAGTTCAATAACCTTCCAAAGGTATCTTGGAACAACATACAAAAAGGATCATATTACAGATATTCTGCTTTTAGTCTCAAGTGGCTTTATTTTTCTATTATTCTTTTCCAGCTTCTTTGTCAGAGGTCGACAACTGTCACAACATTAACAACATCTGGACAAACACACAACTTGAACCTCCTCCAAGGTCACATCCTTCACCGTAGTTACTGTGTAAAACATAGTTACCTGTATTGCATTTAATAAAGATTGCCTCATTCATTTTATCCCGCTTTATCATCTTGAACCCCATTCCTTTCAGGAACCTCCACATCTTCTGCATCATCACCATGATGCCCCCTTCATCAGTTTAATGCACCCCCTCCATCTGTTGAATGCCTTTGTGAATGGCCAACATGATGCTCAAATTGAGCAAAATGGATTGAACTCCAATCTATCGTGTTACCTTCATAACATTGAGGTGGGATTGGCCATCCTCAACTTAGAGAAGTTCTTGGTAAATTCAAGATGGCATTCTTCTTGTACAAAACTCTCCATGAGGGAATCCTCATGCATGATTTGGCAGATCTGAGATGGGTCATGGTCCACACATAACATCCAAAGGGGTAATAACCTCTGAAATTTCTTGCAAAGCTTGGATCTTAGGTCCCATATGATTAAAAATTAAGTTAGAGTCCCATATGAACAATACCAACTTCGATGTGGAATAGTCACGAAGTCTCCATCTCTAGCATGGATACTCACAAGAAGTACAATCTCTGTTACACCTCTGTAGCAACCTTTTTTATGGTCAAATGCTCTAACCCTGGACTAATAGGCATTTCCAACTCTAAATTAGTTGGTTCACCGAGTTGGTTCAGTCAGTCTTCAATGTGTTGCCCATAATCCTGTGTAGCCAAAGGAGTCCTTACAATAGATTGAGCATTAGTTAAAAAATTAATAATATCAACCTCCTTGTGCTCTTCTCTGTCTTTGTTATCCTCACTGGCTTCACTCTCTCCCTCTGATATCATTGCTGGCTCAACCACATGCTTCTGCTTTTTCCTTACTCCATGATCATCCTTGGTGTTGGTCAATGGAACACCAAGACGCCTTCATAATTCATTGAAACATAGGTGGCCAATTGGAATCATAAACGTCATCTAGACTAAATTCTCTCTTTGCTGTTGCCTCAGAATATACTGCATCTGTGAAGAACCCAACTGCATGTTGTGTCATACAAAAACCCTTAAATACAAAAAAAAACAATTCTTGGCTTCTTGTTGAGAAGAGATCACCCCAATTATAAATCTCACCCTTTTAGAGTTCCAACATATAGTCTTTTAAGTTTTATCCATACAGAAAATGTGAGACTTTAGTGGCTTCTGCCAGGTGATATCTAATCACATCCAAGATGCATCTCCACTCATAAGATGCTAACTATTCCTTAATTATGCCCCTCTGTCTCTTAGCCCACATCTGTGTCCGTTCATCCTTTATCAAATTTGCCTGACATAGGTGTTTTATTGCATAATCTTTTTGAGCTTGTGTACCATGGGTGCTACCATAGGTTTTCTCATTGACAATATATATGAATGTATGCCAAATACTCATGTAAAGTCAACCTTGTAAGTAATTTTTATTTCTCTAGCCATATATCGTACCAAGGAACATCGGTTCTCTGGATGCTAGCTAGAAACCATCCACATGAGGTATGGTTCAAATTCTCTGCTACTGAATATGACATATGTAGGTATGGCTCAAATTCTCTTCCAAATCCTAGATATTCCTCTTTAGCCAGCTCTGCCATAAAAAATCTGAATTTTTCTAATGGGCCGATCTCTTCTAAGTTTGCTTTGCGTGGTCGAATGACATATTTATGAACTTAACTTCAATTATTGCTTGCACATCGATATGCATTGATGGATGGTGTTAATGGAATGGTGGTAGTTTGAACATCTTACATTTACCTTAGGAGATTGCACTAGCTTGGTTGGTGTCGATAGCTAAATTAAGTCTAGTAGAGTCACAAAGACATCCACAGTTTCTTACATTCTAGGAGTAGATTAGCTTTCTAAACCCTTTCCCTTGCAGTTTGTTTGGTTGTAAGAAGTTAACATCAAGTTGATATCCATTGAATGAACAATGTAAGTCCCTTCATGATAACCATCATATCACATTATAAAACTGAGTGAAAGTCCACAATAAGAAGGAACCTTGGGGTGTTCTCATTTGATCACACAATCCATATCAAAGTAACGAGAATTGGAATCAGCTCGGAATCGGCAAGGCCGAATCGAATCGTGAATCGGCTACGAATCGGCAAAGTGAAAAAACCCTTGAAATTTAGAGATTTTAATGATTTAAAACTTATTTCATGCACCATTTATTGAATATGACTTAATAAGCACACTATAACTGTCCATCACATACATTACACGTAAAATGTAAATTGTAGCTAAAGTAAATAGAAATCATAGGATCGTAATGAGTCAAATCATAGAATGTATGTAAGATGAAGATCCATAAGACATCAAATCATAAATGTATGTAAGATAAAGATTCATGAAACATATGTCTATCAGTATCTGTAAGATCCATAAAACTAAATCGTTTCATAGTATGAATCTATGATGCTTGATCATTGATCAATGCCAAATGTCACAAAGTCTTCATAACTAGATCTTAGGTAGTCTTTGTTGGTGGCTGTTTTCAAGTCCCTAGGTCCGGCAAATGAGGTTTGAATGATTTTGGCCTGTTGGGAAGTCATGTTTGTCTGGGATTTGGGCGAGAGCTAAGCTAAGTTTGTCATAGAGATGGGGTCGGAACCAAGTGATTTGTGATAAAACGAGTTAAAACCCTTTGAGAATCCTTTTGCCAGCTTCAGTTTGACCTTAGAAAGCCATGATGGATTGTGGGAGGTAACCCTGCTAAAGGCTTGTTGAATCTTGAAATTTGGTTAAGTCTGGAATTTTCAAAATCTAGAATCTGCATCTTAACTCCTATGAAGCTGGAACCTATCTCAAACATCTTGAAGTATATATATTTTATAATTTATACAAATATAACTTAAAGTATAAGAAATTAAATCAAACTTATACTTAAATGTTATATTTGTATAAACTTACAAGTATAACTAAGGCAAACGACCAAACAAATAATTAAAAAGTATTGTGTTTTTTTAAAAAAAAAAAGTTAAACTTTTATGCTGCCGCAGCCGATTCACGAAGCCGAAAATCAACGATTTTTGCCTGAATCGCCCATGAATCGTAGTTCATGCGATTCAGGCGACTTTTGGGGTTTGAATCGGCCGATTCCGATTCCGACTCAGAAAAAATCGGGAGGGGTGAGTCGGATCGCCGAATCGCCGGAATCGCCTAAATCGCGGCGATTCTCGTTACTCTGATCCATATACATTGTTTTGCATGTGAGCATCCTTATTCAAGAGAGAGTTAGAAATTTGGTATTTCATCTTGGAATATTAAGTATCTAATTTTGTATGTTGTAGTGGAACAAAACTCACATCAACATTGTGTCTACTCACAAGTTCAAATCGACTAAGTCATAAAGGCAAATAATTATGAGATAACAATAGAAGAAGTCTACAAGAGAAAATTATCTTGTCAAAACTATAAACGATCCATAGAGTTAAGATCCTCAACAATCGATTGCATTAAGCAACTCCCTACATCAATATTGTCATAAGAGCAGTTGATTACATCAGGCAAGTATAACACAGCCATCATTATCATATGGAATATAAAGTGATAAGAACATCAAGCATTATAAAGTAGCCATACCGATAGATACATCAAAACCTCCATAGAATGAAGCATATTGAGTATAAGGTGATAAACAATCGAATATCACAGTCGTGAACCTGTGGATTAAGTATGATTTACTTAGCAAACAGCAATTCCATATATCGATATTTCCATCCAAGATAGATTAACAGCAATCCTTTTTGATTCAAACTGGCAAAACAAATAGGCTATCATGAAATATTGTCTCCAAGGAAGTATGTTATCACACTAAGTAACGTTTACATCGATCAGAAAGAAAACAAACACAATATCATAATCGCTGCCAAGGAATGTATGTAAAACAATATTAACTAATCATTGATTAGTTATCTACTTTGGGGTGCGATCAATGGATACAATAAAAAGATGCAACTGTTCATCCTTATGGCATAGATAGATAGATAATTTTAACGTCCACGAGACTAAACATAGTCTATGGGACAGCCTGCCAAATTAAGCCAACTTCAGAAACTCGGTTCTTTTCTTGTGCAAGTTGATGAGCACACCCAACTTCTCAATGTACTCCTCACTGAATAAGTTATGTAAAGAACTATCAGATAAAATATCCACAAATTTGTCCCCGCTGTCCTTGTATGCATCACATTCTAAAAGAAAGTGCTGTTTGGTTTCCACATTCCCAAAACTGCAAAAAGTGCAAACTCTCTCTTCCCAAGCCTCTTTTGGCCACTTCCAGCACCCGGTCTCACGATGAAGTTGATGAGAGTTGGTTCTCAGCTGGGCAATAAGAATTTATCCTCTTTTGACCTCTTCCATATTAAAGAGACATCAATACCATTTCAAAATCATTCAATTCAGTTTATCCTTCTACATTTATTCAATGAGTTCTGCAGATTCAAGTTTTGTTTATCCACTAGCAGATAGAAGATCAGGACACATATTATCAGTGAATTATATCAGGAACAACACCCAAGAAATTGCCATTATAAGCATTCACATCAGACAAGCGATCATATCAATTGGTGAGGTCTTAGCAAACTGAACAGCAGCGACATCTTTGCATATTTATAAGTAACATCAGAAACAGCAATAATTATAGATCGTCCATTATTAAGTCATTGCCACTTCATAAGAAATACATCTGATAAGCGATCAGGCCAATCAATAGGAGATCATTTGCATATACATCGAGGAGATATCAGAGATAGCAACTTGATTGTTATATTTGTATCAATATAATTCATTCTTGATCTTGCATAATACAAGTTTCATAACTTCAATATGTACAGGATAAGTTATACAATCCTTATTGTATTACATTTCATTCAACATATCAGATCCAGCATTTTGTCATTCAAGAGAGATTCATATACATTGATTGGTTTCCACAAGTTAAGGTTTATATAGTTGATATTGGTTGATCATAGGAAATCACCATCATTATACAAGTATTGTTGGACAATCTAATTCTTGCATATTATGGAGATAATTAACATTGCATCAGTCAACCTCTCCATTAAAATATATTGCCACTCCCCAAATTCATTTTGAGTATAAGTTTTAATAGAAAGAAGTCTCTTGCAATTGAAATATAAGAAATTAGTCTTGAACCCTAAAGGATCTTATAAGGGGACATTAGAAAGGTGGAGAAGATAAATGTAATGAATAAGTGGAAAATTTGGTAATATATGATAATATGTTAGGATTTGGTAATACTGAGAGGGGGGTGAATTAGTATTACAACACTTATATGATTTCTTTAACCACTTAACAAGTATAAACTTAAAGTAAATATCCATGCAAAGTAAACATACACAAGATAACTCATGACACCATTATTTTGTTCTCGAGGAAACCCTGTTAAGGGAAAAATCCAGTGGGGATGGTACCCACAAATATCTGCACTAAAGTATAGTGACCCTGTTAGGAGTCTTAGCCCTATTAGGAGCTGATTATTACATAGAGAAGGTCTTGGTTAAAGGACTGATGAACCCTGTTAGGGGTACACAAAATTTGTGCTTAAGGCACTTACAAAATAGTGAACTCAACGTGTTCTCAATCACCTTGCAGACTATTCTGCTCTGCTCAAACTTGCATCCATGAATTATCCATTTTCATTCATCCCACACAATCACATATTACATCATATACTTATACCCGATTAAGAGTATAGTAACTAGGTTGGCCTCTAATAGGCATTTACAAAACATAATTCAAGGTTGTCCACATAATAACACGTGACCTTACATATATTACAATGGCACTATGTCGTCCATACATACATGATCAATACATAACATAACATAGGTCGGCCAATACCTATGCAACTTCGCAAGCCTTGATGCTCTGTTCTTTGCCTGTGACTGTACTCAGAGAGCTGTATCTCTAAAACCATGCATCCAAAATATGTGCGCTCACACATAGAGCTCTGCCATACATAAGTAAATCATCTTGTAACTTCGCATGCCATAATTAATCTTGTAGCATCTTCGCAATCCAAAATACATTACCTGTCTGCCTATGATTGAGTGTGGACTTAGGCATTTTTCACTTCACTGCCTATCAAAACTGTGTTCTTGTGTCTTGCGGTGATCAAGGGGATAAGTGCTGCCATAAGTACATTGCTGAAGTTCACCCTTAGTACTTGGAATTCAGCTTCCCAATTCTTTACTGTCTTTGCAACACTTATCATTCCATCAATTGATTGTATAGTGGTATCTGCGCTCCGCAAGTCAGTTTGAGTGAATCCTATGTAAGACTTAAGACCAAGGTCTAAGTCTGCTGATGTGGTCTCCAAAATAGCAATCTTAGGAACAAGAAGGTTCCTAAACTCACTAAACCTGCTAAGCATTCTGCACTTTTCCAGCTCAAGTACACTGATTTTGTCAAAACTATTACTGACCTCCTTGTTTACATCAGTAATCATCTTATCTGCATTCTCCTCTGACATCTTTCTCAATGAATCTTCTTCTTTCCTTATCAGATCAACAATATTTTGTACATGTTTGAATGAATTTAGACAAATGTTATATATATCATTCCCTTCCTCAATACACTCCTTTATTTCCATATTTGTTTGCTGAAGAGTTTTCAAATCATTACTTATTCCTTCTAGCAGCTTTGCTAGTCTCTTGTCTTCGAATTCTTTGACCACTTTTATTTGTACTGCCTCTTCAAGAGTCTTGAAACTCTTGTCAACACTGTCCAAAATCTGATCCAATTGTTTTGCTGGATCTCGACTACTACTGCTTGGCTGCGATGACAAAACACGACTCAAAACTGTTATGGCCTTTTTCAAAACTTTTGTTTTCGTGTCCTCTTTGTTCGCTGACCTCTCCTTGGCTTTCTCATAAGCAATTAATGATAACTTCATTAGATCATCAACTTCCATGCTCTCTATGTCTCGTAGGGACTTGGTCCCACTTGCCAACAATAGTTTAGGGGTAACCAATAGTTTTTCCTCCTTTCGAGGTTCCTCTATATTCTCCTTGACCTCATCTGCTTGCTCCTTTTGTGTCTCAATATTTTATGATTCTTGCTGAGGAGTTTCTTCTGTCTCCATGTCTTGAGCCTCCTCTTTAGGTTGATCTGTGTCAAGGTTCCCAATTATGTCTACGGCTTTAGCAAGTGTTTCAAAAGAGTCTTTCTCATCAAGTGCAGGATTAAGAGATAGTCCTACATTCTCCACAAAGAAATCTGGTTCAGATTGGTCTTGAATTGTGTCCTCTGCTATATCTTTGTCTGCAGTAGTATCCTCAACTTTTGTTTCTGATTTGTCTTCTTCCTTCTCCTTGCGCTTAGAGGATTCTCCTATGTTTATGTCTTTAGGCTTTGTTGCATGCAGGGATAATTTTAGTGGTGAATATTCGCCAATTGGCGAATATCTCAAGTCGGCGACCTAGGATTTGGCGAATAATGTGTATATCAAACTAACCGTGTCGCCCAAACTTTATAAATATTGGGTTCAATGCCCAGGCCCATTGCCCATTGGTGTATGTAATATTCTCTCTTTCTTTCATGATATCGCCAATGGAGTCTACTTTTTGGACATGGTAAATTGAAATTTTTTGCTTACAATTTCGAAAGCTTGTCTTAATCAATGACCTAAATTCGCCAATGGTGTTATACAAATGTATTTAGAGGTGGCCCCAAATTCTCCTGACATTTTTTGGATGTGTGTCTTAAACCAATGCATTTTCGCCAACTATATTAATCATAGAAAATTATTGGACGACCCATAATCGCCTCATAAATTACATAAGATGTGTTATAATTCCGCGGGCTTAGCCAAATATTTGTATACCATATAAGCTTCCCGCCGAATTTGCCAAAAAGGATTGGTATAAATACATTCATAGATCAATGTTATTTTACACAATTTGGTTCAGTTGGTTCTGATATCTCAATTTTGATTGATAGCAAAGTTTCTGACTACTGAGTGCATTGGTGACTGCAATTGAGGCATAGGTAAGTGATTAATTTTGGAAGTGTACTGTGTTATAATATTATTTTGAATTCACTTGAGGTTTCACCTCTATTTGTCTGCAATTTTGAGTTCATTCTTATTTAGTGGGGACCGGTTAGTGGTCAGTGGTCACCCGCGAGACCTCATACATGATGACATCTAGATTTTATATTGTAGATCGTAGGGCCAATGAATCATATTTATATAAATTATAGTCTATTGTCACTCCTTCAACAAGTTAATTATTTTTTGGGCAACCTTTATTTCATTGGAGACGTCAAACAAGAGTAAGGGTAAGGCTCCTACATGTGGGGAAAGCCAAGAGAGGCCAGCAGAACACACAACCTTATCATTAGTAATTAGTAATCAGGAGAATAAGTTTATAAATTTATTGCTTCTTTGTGAAGACTCATTTGACACGTAACACTGACATGTGTCACTTTTCTGGAACGATCTTGACGACTTTTTAATCCTCTATAAGTTCTATTCGAAATGGTGCTTATTACACTTCATTAAATGTATCAAATTATCAATTTATCATGTACCATGTAACATTGCAATTCATTATAATCGAAGAAAACTTTATCAAAATTTATACTAGTGTTATCAATTTTCCACAATCCATATCAATGAATTCTTTTTTCTGGGTTCAATTACAATTCATGATAAATTGGTTACTATTCATGAGAATAATTTATTGCTTCTTTCAAATGAATTTTTAAATTTTAATCATTTATAAGTTCTACCCAAAATAGAGCTTATTACACTTAATTAAATGTTAATTACATTTAATTAAATATTTAATCAAATTTAGAATGTAGAAATTTTTTTGTTTATTACAAAATTAAGCGTTCATTGACAATGACACATGGCTCAATTTCGGAGGAAGTATGCAGAAAAAGTTTAACCTTTCACCTTCGGCCCAAAATACACCTTACGTTGTTGATTTGTGCTCATCCAACAGTCTTCGATATCCATTGTCAGTTGTCATGAGTCCCATCATTTTTTCCAATTTGGCAGCCTAGTCACTTGATACTTCATCGTACAATTTAATGACAGTAACATGTGTTTCATTTGCGGAGGAAGTTTGCAAAAGTTGGTTTTCGATACCACATTCTTCTCGGAATAAACTTTGAACCGTTGATTTTTTCCCATCGAACGGACGATGATATCAACTATTCGCTGTCATTGTAAGAAATTGGTAATATCGTCTGTATGAATTTGGAAGTCATGCGTGTTGAGTGGATGGCAGTTAAAAAGTGTCGCTTGTCACTGACAAGGCATTTATTTCTTACTGAGTTACAAGTTACAAGTTGCACTATAGGACCGTGCAACATTATCCACCGTCCGCGTAAACAACTGACCAATTGTAATCAAAGATCATGGTTATGGTGCAGGTTAAGGTTTGATACGTGTCATCATTTCGATGACTTCTTGGAGAAATTTGTTTCCTTCAAGAAATTGGGGCCAAAATTAAACTTCAACCATTGATCTAGGATCATCGAATGGTCTCAAATAATATGTTTAACATTATAAAATGATGGATGTTAGGTTACGTGTCGACGTGTTGCTCTATTGAAGCTTTTTTTGGAAAAGCAATGGAAGGAGAACAAATGTGAAAAGCTATTCTCATTAATTTATTTACAAATATGATACAATTCATTCATTAGTAGTAGTAAGTACACAAATCATGACACATGCCTTCTTTCCGGGGGACATTTGCAAAAAGAGGTGACCGTTCCCCAAATCGGCCCGAAATACACCTTGGGCTGTTAATCTATGCTCATCCAATGGTCGTTGATAGTCACTGTTAGGTGCCGCGGGTCCCATTCACTTTTGGCTTGTTAGTACTAGTAGTCACCTAGTCACCTCAAGGCTCACATGTCATCATCGAATGACACCGACTGTATGAGTGGACACGTGTCATGATTATGGAATAGGTTTGCAAAAATGGGGTTTCATTTCCCTTTCAGCCCAAAATACATTGTACGTCATTGATCAGTGCTCATCCAATGGTCGTTGGTAGTCACTGTCAGGTACCGCTGGTCCCATTCACTTTTGGATTCTCAGTACTACTAGTCACCTAGTCACCTCACACGTCATCATCGAATGACACCGACTGGTGTGAGTGGGCACGTGTCATGATTCTGGAATAGGTCTGCAAAAATGGGGTTTCATTTCCCTTTCGGCCCGAAATACATTGTACGTCATTGATTTATGCTCATCCAACAGTCGTTGGTAGTCAATTATGACATGTTTGACAACATTTCGGAAATTGCACTCACTCGCTGCAATTTCCAACGCTTTGACAACATTTCAGAAATCGCACTCACTCGCTACGATTTTCGACAATTTCAGAGAATCAAGTTTTTGCTTCCGTCGCTTCTATTTCCGATGGCTGCTTTCTTTTTCCTTTCCGGCTAAGTCAAACTTTCAAATATGCGGTACCCATCCTTCGGGCATATTGGTAATATTGTCATTACCAAATTGGAAGTCGTGCATGCGGAGTGGATCGAAGATAGAGAATGTCACTGACAGTGAGAAGACATTTATTTAATGTCGATTACAAGTGGGTGAATGGGTGAAGGGATACGTGTCATGTATTAACCCTTCATAGGCTTTGGTTGTTGTAACTGTTTTCCTTTGAATTGTTTTTTGTGTTTTCTCAATATGGGTTTTAAAACAACACGGAAATGACTGAAAGATTGAAATGATAGTAATCTACTGCTTAAACTTTTATTTCTATTTTTTAAAATGAAATGCTAATTACAAAGATAGCTGAATTCTATGAATAAATCTAGCAAGAGACCAATGCTATTTTGCATTTAAAAACTTGGAATAAAACCGTCACGGGCTGCTACAGTTATTTTTGCTGAAGTAGTAAATGCTGAAGATGTCGTTTTGTCTCCTATACCCTTACATTATCCAAATTAGACTCTGTTATTTTCTGCAGGCAAAAATTACACTTTCTAGCATGTGCGCCATGAACATAAATAGGCTGCGATTTGTGATATTCAGTCACGTTTCAGCTAGCCTCTATATGATATAATCTGTCTTCGTCAATTCCCAACTGCTAGCCGATATTATCTTTCCACAACTGCGAGTAAAACCCTTTGCTGAAGCACAATAAGAATCTCTGGATGAAACCCTATCCACAATACCAGATTCACCAAGTATTTCATTGGCTCAAATGGTGAACATAGAAGAAAACTACGTTTCTCCAATGGTGAAATGCTGAAACCCTTGTCAGAGCTTGATGTAAGAAGCAATAGTCAATTTTCAAAACAATGGATACCTCTCCAAGCTCAAACCCAACATAAATAAGCCTCAAATCCCTAAATCGCACCCAAAAAGCATTCTTGCAATTTTCTCCATAAAGAATACATTTATTGCAATAACATTAAATGAAATGTTTAATTTATTAAGTTTCCGACTTAGGGAAAAGAGCCAAATTAATTCATTAATTTGCCCCCCTTCATGATGCCTGGACCCATAACTTAAGTGATTTAATATAAAGTCATTTTACAACTTAATATTAAATTGTTGATTATTAATTAAATACTAGGCCACTGAAAATGCAATATCTCCCTCAATACTGTGAATCTGGCTGAACCGTCAGAAACTAGAGTTGACATAACAATTCCCCATGTGCCTAAATCAATTTCTAAAAATAGTCGGGGTCCATCTCTATGGCTCGAAAATACATCCAAAAATAGCAATCTTTGCCAAAAAGAGAAAAATTCATTTATCTGAGACAAAAGGTCTCTCTATACCAAACCTAAGACATTGAGCTCTGCAAACTTCGAACCATCAGATCACCATACCACCTCTGTGCCCGAAATGACCCTCTATCCATCTCTACTAGCCTACGAGGGTCCACTGATAGGCTAATCAAAACTAGACTGATGTCTCTAGCTAGAAGGGGACATCACATGTCACCATTCCAGATACTTGCAGAGATTGAGGTTTCCTTCAAGACTTTCGGCCCAAAATAAAACTTCAACCGTTGATCTATAATCATCAAACGATAGATGGATGTTAGGTGCACGTCACAGTGGTCGCGCTTATCAATAACATCATGCAGAGTGATGTCTTTGATCAGTGATTTTGCCCACATGACAAGTGACAACTATTAAAAAGTGGTTATTAATAGATAATATTTGCCAATACAATTAATTTTTTTTCATTTGCAAGCAAAACATTCGCCTCATACATTATTTATATTTTCCTTCAAAAGCAAAAAATTCACCTCATACTTTATATTTTTTCCCCCATATTAATGAATTAATCGGCTAGATTTTATGGAATTTTCCTATGGTAGGAAAAAAATCGCCAATACAAACTAATTTTTTCCCCTACTTTGAAAAACAATTCGCCATCAATATGAAAATTTCCCCCCCAAAATAATGTAAGATTTGCTAGGATTTTACACCTTTTCTTGGGTGGAGGTTTCTTAAAGTTATCCCTGGTTGCAGGTGCTTGCATCATTGCAACATCAGGTCTAATTTTCAATAAGACCTTCTCAATGGCTGTATGAGTTTCTTCAATTACTTCCTCATATAATCCAGCCATGATCCTTACTATCCTTACTGTCCTTAGGTGAGGCTTAAGTTCCTCCATTAGCCTATTGTTTTCTGCAATTGACATGACATGATATTCTTTTGTTAAGGCGTCTTGCCTTATCTTGTTGTCCTCATCCTTCGCCCTTCTCTTTCTTGCTTCCAATTTCTCAAACAGTTCTTTTGGGACACTCCCTTCTATTTCAAGAAAATTCTTCTTGAAAGCCATCATATACCTAATCGCCATTTCTTCAATGCTAGCTTGATCTTCATCATTATACCTTTCATAATATCTTTGAACTGAAATAATCTTACCTTTTGTTATAAATCGCTTCTCCAATAGCTTGAGGTCTGGTTTCCACTTCTTTTTGGGATCATCTTCTTCCTTTTTCTATTCAGTTTCTTCTTTCTTCTTTCTTGGTTCATCCTCCTTCTGTGGTGATTCGTTTTGTGATGTTTCAGTCTCCTTCCTCTTCTGAGGATGCCTTGCTGCTTTGGCTTTGGGTCTATGAATTACTGGAGTAGATGACTTCTTTTTAGCTTGCCTTTGTGAGGTTGTCCTAGGCGGTGTAGAAGATTCTTCAATAGAGACCACAGGAACATGTGTTGTGGTAGGTTCTGCCTTCTCAGCCTCATTAGTAGGCTCATGTGTGCTGGCCGCTGCATTTATTTCCTCCGATTTCTTCCTTATATCTGTCATTTCTTCTTTGGATATACCTTGCTCCTGAGCAAGTTTGTCAACCATTTTCTCAACTTTCTTAGCTCTCTTCTTTTTGTTTAATTCCTCATCCATTGCAACTGATTTCTCTATGTAAGCTCCCCATCTTTCTGCCTTGGGGTCCTTGGGGGCTGCAAGTACATGGTTTACATGTAGTGTCAAGAGGTCTTCATCTACCTCATATCCCATGGGAGTAGTCCATATTGTTCTGGGCTCCACTACCTCAAAACATGTATAATCTGTTTCCACCATAAAACAGATGGTGTCTTTGTATTTTTCAAGTAATGCTCTAGGAATCCTTTCCCACTCATGCATGTCTCTCTGAAAACTCTTGAAGATACCTGATAGGTTGGTGAACATATACTTTTTATCATGTCTTCTGTAGGTGTCACTGACTAACTGCATTTTGACACTCCATCCCTCCAGATGTACACTCTTGGAAACTTGTGTGTAATGTGGAAGTAAATGTACAATATTAAAGATCCAAACCTAAATGGTGACCAAGTCTTGTTTTTCTTGACCGCGTTGATGTTATCCATTAGTTGTTGTCTTAGTATCTCATAGAGGTTATATCTTTCATTCTCCTTGACCATTTGATAGGCCATATCAATGAATCCCGCAGACACAGAGTTTGGCCTGCAACTATACTGAATTTTGTAACCTAGAATCATAGCAATGACTCTCACATCCTTTTGAGTTATTTCTCTGACATTCATGTCCCTTTTGTTAGCTTTGCATCCTGTTAGGGCTTCAACCTTCTTTTTAGTGTTCTTCGCGATTACTAGCAATTTGCCCTCATTTGGCAATCCCGTGACGTCATGGATTAGCTCCTTAGTGATCATGAAAGGATCACCTCCATTTCGAAAGAATTGGTCATGGAATCTACTCAGTACAATTTTCATCCATTCAACTTCTTCAAACTCGTGGTGCTCTACAAACTTAATCACGCCTAGGTCATCCAAAACCGCGTACTCTGGTTTCAGCTATTTATCCTGATCAAACATGTCTTTCATCTCATTTAGAATCTCCAATGAACCAATCTCTTCATATTTACAGTGAATATATGCCCTTATGTCTTCTACATGTAACACACCAAGTGTCATATGAGAAAACGCGCCTTCCGAGTCATCCTCCATAGACTTATATGGGTGTTTCTTAAACTCATACTATGCCCTATCTTTGATATCAAATACTTTGGGTGCATCCATCCTTCCAATTACATTGATGAGACAACCGTGCAAGACTCAATTTAGGATTTCACGAATACCTTGTTCGCAACTTGTCAAAATGTAGGGTTTAGGCTTCAGAATCCACCAAGATCTATCTTTGCACTCTTCAAATGCTTCACAAACTCTGCAATTCCAGCTCCACATCTTTGCCCTTTAACTGTTCTCTGATCGCAATGGTAACAAATATACTCAAGTATAACATCTTATACTTCGCAGTGCACTGAAACCTAGAAAACACATAAAGCTGTTTCAGTCTAGGAAATCTGCAAATCTTCTGCGATCATAGATCCAACATCTTGGATCCACGCGATGACCACTAAGGTCATAAAATTTCCAATTACAACTATATCCGAGTTTGCATAGCTCCATTCACTGGTCTAGGGGCAAAATGAGATTTTGGTGTCATTTTCGCAATGTTCCCCCTAAGGCCTGCAAGGCCTTTCATGTTGATGAAGATATCTTCAAGCCATGCGAAGATCCAATAGGGTCTACTAGGCCTTCCTGACTTCTTGCAGCTCCTTTGTTTATCTCATCACTGTTATCCTTGACTTCGCTGTTTTTAACCTACTTTTCTTTGTATTCTTGCTTCATCTCTGCAAGTGTCCTTTCATCTTTACTGAGTTCCTTTGCCAATGGTCTGGGTGTCCTTTTTACTGGTCCATTGAACCTACAATACTTCGCAATGTGTCCATCATTGTTACACTTGAAGCATGTAACCTTTCTCCTAGGTCTGAGTTGACTATAATCAATCTGCAACTTGCAATACTTAGCGATGTGCCCAAAGTTACTGCATTTATAACACATAATCTTCTTAGGTTTGTCATTAGGTTTCCTTTCATCTTGCTTACTATCCTCAAGTTTGCTTGCATCAAGTTGACTATCCTGTTTATCACTTTCTTTCATAGTTTCGTCTAGCTTGTTGCTTTCACTTTCTTTCTCAACATTCTTCTTTAAATTGGAAGAACTAGGTCTTCTAGATCTCATATTAGGCCTTCTACATTCTTTTACTTTATGACCATAGTTGAAGCAATTAAAGCAATAACCAAAAAAGGGTTTATTACTACTTGTACCTTCACAATTTTCCTTCAAGTGACCTTGATTGCACTCTTGGCATTTGACCTCTAAGGATTTGCTCTGCTCTTTCTTGGATTATTCAGCTTCATCTTTTTTTGGTGAATCAACATTGATGACCGCATGAACTTTCTTAGGAGATATGTCTTCAACAAATCCAACTCCAGTTAGGTCTCCAACTGGTTTCTGCATTTCCATCTATTTATCAATCTTCAAACTATTCTAATGAAGCTTTTTGATGCGTTCCTTGGTTTCTTCAAGTTCTACTGTCACCAAGATATTGTATTTTTCAACCTTCTGATACTTTGCAGTCATTTCTTCTAGTTGTAGTTTCAATCTTGTTGCCTTTGTTTTTGCTAAATGCCAATTATCCTGCAATTTCTTGTTTTTATCTTTTGCTTCATCAAGTTCTATCATCAGTTCTAATATTGAAATTTCATATTCATACTTGAGTTCTTCATTCTCTCTTTTGAGTTTTTCAATTTGTTCTGATTTTGATTGCTCCTTGAGTAGTTCTTCTCTTTGGTTTCTTGCATATCTTAACTATTCTTTGAGTTTATTGATAAAATCATCTGCCTTTTTCAATTTGTACTTCAGATCTTTATTTTCTGTAATAGCCTCATCAAGGTCATCCAATGCAATGTTGCAATTTTTCTTTAAAGTGCTATAGTCCATTTGGATCTCCCTTAAGCTATTAGCTTTCCTTCCAAGGGCCCGTTGCTCTGATACCAATTGTTAGGATTTGGTAATACTAAGAGGGGGGGTGATTCAGTATTACAACACTTGTGATTTCTTTAACCACTTAACAAATATAAAACTTAAAGCAAATATCCATGCAAAAAATAAACATACACAAGATAACTCATGACACCATTATTTTGTTCTTGAGGAAACCTTGTTAAGGGAAAAACCTCTGTGGGGATGGTACCCACAAATATTTCCACTAAAGTATAGTGACTCTATTAGGAGTCTTAGCCCTGTTAGGAGCTGATTATTACATAGAGCAGGTCCTAGTTAAAGGACTGATGAACCCTGTTAGGGGTACACAAAATGTGTGCTTAAGGCACTTACAAAATAGTGGACTTCCTGTCCTGATATACAAAGAGATTACATATATATCTGAGAACTCTTACTGCAAATCCATGCAACCTGTTCTCAATCGCCTTGCAGACTATTCTGCTCTTCTTTGCTCAAACTCGCATCCACGAATTATCCATTTTCATTCATCCCACACAATCACATATTACATCATATACTTATACCTAATTAAGAGTATAGTAACTAGGTCAGCCTCTAATAGGCATTTACAAAACATAATTCAAGGTTGGCCACATAATAACACATGACCTTACATATATTACAATAGCACTATGTCGGCCAAACATACATGATTGATACATAACATAACATAGGTCGGCCAATACCTATGCAACTTCGCAAGCCCTGATGCTCTGTTCTCTGCCTGTGACTGTACTCAGAGAGCTGTATCTCTGAAACCGTGCATCCAAAATATGTGTGCTCACACTTAGAGCTCTGCCCTACATCAGTAAATCATCCTGTAATTTCGCATGCCATAATTCATCTTGTAGCATCTTCGCAATCCAAAATACTTTTCCTGTCTGCTTGTGACTGAGTGTGGACTTAGACATTTTTCACTTCACTGCCTATCAAAACTTTGCAATCCAATGTTGACCACTTGCCAACACTCCTCACTGAATAAGTTATGTCAAGAGCTATCAGATAAAATATCCACAAATTTGTCCCTGCTGTCCTTATATACATCGCATTCTAAAATAAAGTGCTGTTTGGTTTCCACATTCCCAGGATTGCAAAAAGTGCAAACTCTCTCTTCCCAAGCCTCTTTTGGCCTTTTCCAATGCCCGGTCTCACGACAAAGTTGATGAGAGTTGTTTGTCAGCTGGGCAATAAGAATTTATCCTCTTTTGACCTCTTCCATATTAAAGAGACATCAATGCCATTTCAAAATCATTCAATTCAGTTTATCCTTCTACATTTATTCAATGAGTTCTGCACATTCAAGTGTTGTTTATCCACTAGCAGGTAGAAGATCAGGACACATATTATCAGTGAATTATATCAGGAACAACACCCAAGAAATTGCCATTATAAGTATTCACATCAGACAAGCGATCATATCAATTGGTGAGGTCTTAGCAGACTGAACAGCAGCGACACCTTTGCATATTTATAAGGAACATCAGAAACAGCAATAATTATAGATCGCCCATTATTAAGTCATTGCCACTTCATAAGAAATACATCTGATAAGCGATCAGGCCGATCAATAGGAGATCATTTGCATATACATCAAGGAGATATCAGAGATAGCAACTTGATTGTTATATTTGTATCAATATAATTCATTCTTGATCTTGCATAATACAAGTTTCATAACTTCAATATGTACAGGATAAGTTATACAATCCTTACCGTATTACATTTCATTCAACATATCAGATCCAGCATTTTGTCATTCAAGAGAGATTCATATACATTGATCGGTTTCCACAAGTTAAGGTTTATATAGTTGATATTGGTTGATCATAGGAAATCACCATCATTATACAAGTATTGTTGGACAATCTAATTCTTGCATATTATGGAGATAATTAACATTGCATCAGTCAACCTCTCCATTAAAATATATTGCCACTCCCCAAATTCATTTTGAGTATAAGTTTTAATAGAAAGAAGTCTCTTGCAATTGAAATATAAGAAATTAGTCCTGAACCCTAAAGGATCTTATAAGGGGACATTAGAAAGGTGGAGAAGATAAATGTAATGACTAAGTGGGAAATGGGAAATTGAATGTTACCGAGCTAGGGAATGAAGAGTCCAAAAACCCATTGGAGTCGCAAAGATGAAGTGCAGGGGAGCAAACAATTAAGGCAAGGGATGAGGGAATGCAAAATTTAGAAAGCTTGATTGAGAAGACAACATGGGAGTTGGGGAGCAAAGAAATATGTTAGCCATGTACTCAAGTAAGCAAAATCTTGTGTCATGTTCCCTTTCTAAAACTAGCGAGTTCAAAATTCCAAAAGCTTGATTGTGAAGACAACATGGGGATTGGGCAGCAAAGAAATATGTGAACCATGTACTCAAGTAAGGAAAATCTTGCATCATTTCCCCTTCTTAAAAATAGCGAGTTCAAGATCTTTATTAACCATCTGATTTCCTCGTGGGTTAATCGGCCAACACAGGAAAAATAATTTATTTAATATTTACTATTGTTACTTGTGGTGCAATGTCCAGTTTTTGGACAATTATATATTAAATAAAATATTTGTCAGCATAGGTGGGTGTTGGGTTTTGGAAGAATCTAGTGGTTGAAAACAAAATTTAAAAAGAGCACCTTTGACAGTTTAACTATGCCTATGGCAAATTGCACGAGAACTATCATACACTAATTTTAGCATCCACTTGAGGAATCTTCTGCAAGAAGGGCGTTGAGATTTTTGGTGCCCATTTTGGGCTCATGTATATAAAATATGTGAAATTGGTCATTTGTAGGTATTGTAGCTTTTCATATTTTGATACTGAGCACTTGTGCTTGCATTATCTCTAGTCTACGACAACCCGTTGGAGCTGCAGGGCTGTGGACGAAAACCCACGAGTTTCAGGTGAGCAGAGGACGAAAACCTTTTGTTCAGAGGGAAAATTCCATTCAGGGATTGTATTGGAGCACAAAGTTTCAGGAGATTTTGGTGGATGCAGTTCTGCTTTGTCCAATCTTGTGTTTGTAGAAGTACTGTTCCAAAAGTGCTGTTTCCTAGGGTTTTGTTCAGTGTTGTTGAGTTCATGTCTGATTTCTCAGTGTTTGCGACTCTTCATCCTTATCAGATGTTGCCTCTGTATAATTTAGTGTTTCAGACCCGATTCTTGTTATTTTTAGAAAATCAAATACAAAATATGTTGTGGTATTTTCTAGCTCAATGTTGGCTTGCTGTTTCTTCACAGACTGTAATTTTTTGATTTAGTTCCCATGATCTATAGTGTAGATTTTTATAGTGAAATCAATCCTAGAAGTTAAATAATACATTGAAGATTGATAATTAATGATTTGGGAAGCTTCTGATAAAATTTGGGAGTTTTGTGATATAAACTAGTCACCTGGTTACGGTGATTTTCTGGGCAGTTTATGGAATGGATTTCTGCATTTGCTGCTTTTTGAAAATTATTTGCTTTGGGACATTACATCCTAGACCTTGACAATTTACGAAGACATAAGTTTGACCTCCAAGACGAATTTTTTCATTTTTGAGGTTAGGTGAATGTGCAAAAGGGAGGCAAAATATAAGACTTAGCTCAAATTTGACCAAGGGTTCCCATTGAATGATTTCTTTGATCAGATAGTTATGCAGGGTAGAAAAGGGCCAAGGCAATAGATAGGTGCAATACTTAGGCAATTTTGCACTGTTAGATCAGGTCCCAGCAGGTGGATGTGTATTTTTTTACATCTGTTTGTTATATTTTGTAGTTGTTTTCCTGCACATAATTTAAGTTTTTTTCAATCATTATAATACCCTATATTGTATTTTAAGATTTGTGTGGAAAATTGTGCTTGTTATATTTGTTCATATAATAGCCAATTACTTACTATCTTTTCATTGCAACATATTGTTTGTTCTCAACAGCCTAAACTAACCCACATTTGCTATGCTATATTTTTTAGGCATGAGAGAAACATTAACCATTGTAGCAAGAATTTAGTTCAACCCTTTGCAAACTTTCTAGCCTCCAATATTGAATAATGAGGAGCTGTTTCAGTTACTATCTAGCTATCTTTACCCCAGCTCAGGCTTCATACATGCTACACACCCATCCAAAACACATAACATAGAGGCCAGATTTGCATGTGGGTCTTGTTATAAACACACACACCCCATTGCAAGTGGGGACCCCCTAGGCATTGGCCTGTAGTGCAGAGGTTGCTGCTTCTCTTTGTAATAGCAAGATCTCGAGTTTGATTCCCAAAATGGGAGCTTAAATAAACTTAATATAAAAAAAAAAGTGGGGACCCCCTCTTTTTTTTTTGCTTTCTAGCTTAGTGTTTAGCTTAGTTGTCCTTAGGTTGGCGACATTTTCAAGTTTTTTAGTCTCCTATCTATTAAGGAATGGGCAAGTTGAGTCAATAACTCCTAGGTTGAGATTTAGAATGAAGAAATTTTCCAAGGATTGAATCTCAATTGCAAAACTCTGGTTTGAGGAGGATTTCCTTTAGGAAATCTGCCTCTAGGTCAAGTTTCCCCTTCAATCCTTGTGTAAGTTGAGATGATGATGTTTGAAGTAAAGGATGAATGTATGAAATGGCGATGTGGAAAATGATAGTTCAGTACTTGGAAAAATGAAAGATGAGAAGTGAAAAGGAAATTCCAAGCTTGAAAAGGGAAAAATGAAAAAATCCTTAGTGGAAGAGCAAACAATTCTTGTTTGAGATGGAATTCCGTCTCAAAATTTTTATAATCCAGCTCTACATTAAGGAATTCCAGCTAAAGGTTGATTTTCCACACTAAAATCCAGCTAATGTATGAAATGGCGATGTGGAAAATGATAGTTCAGTACTTGGAAAAATGAAAGATGAGAAGTGAAAAGGAAATTCCAAGCTTGAAAAGGGAAAAATGAAAAAATCCTTAGTGGAAGAGCAAACAATTCTTGTTTGAGATGGAATTCCGGCTCAAAATCTTTATAATCCAGCTCTAAATTAAGGAATTCCAGCTAAAGGTTGATTTTCCACACTAAAATCCAGCTAAAGCATGAAAATCCTTCAAAGAATCCAGCTGAAACATGGAATTCCACTCTCTTGTCCAGCTGAAGCTCTCATTTCTGATCTAGAATATGACTTAAAGTTGAAAACCTGCCCTAAAATCCAGCTGAGCGCCAAATTTCTGCCCAAGGTGAAAAGGAAGTTGAAAATTGAAGTTTGAAATGGCAAGGAAAAAATGAGGGCGGTGAAGTCCTTAGTGAAAATTACAATAAGATTCCAAGCTTAGAAACGCAAAAATCCATGACGAAAGAAAGAATTTCCAAAATTAGAAGTTCAAGAATCCAGATCCTTGTTTTTGATGAGAATTCAAAAGTTAGAAAACAAAAATCCTTGATCAAGAAGGGAAATCCTAAGTCAAAATTCCTTTAAGAGTTCCAGCTGAAGATCAAATTTCCTCTTGAAAATCGAGCTCAAATAGGGATTTCCGACACAGTCCAGCTAAATGGAGAATTTCGCCTCATTTCCAACTGGTCATGATTCCGCCCTAGAAAGAGATAAAACTTAAAATGCAAAAACAAAAAAGAGTGACTTAACATAAGGAAAGTCCAAATGCCAATCAGGTCGGCCTCATTAAGTAAAGTTTTGCAAATTCAAACATGGGTGCCATATATATGAGGAATCAAAGGTGTCATTTTAAACATCATTCATGCAAAGCAAGAAAAATCAGAATTCAAAAAAAGGTGCGAATTTTCCAGCAGGATGAAATAAAATAAAATCAAATAGAAGTGCATTTTGAGATTTGAGGGTGAATGAAATCAGATCTAGGAAGGTGAATTTCCATAAGTTCAAATCAGATCAGGACAACTTCTAACAGATCTAAGTGCGAAATTACACTAAAATTGCCAAATTTGGAACAGAATCCAAAAGTCCTAATCCAAGTTCCAAATATTAATTAAAAAATCCATATCAAAATCCCAATATTTGGAGAGCTGTTTATCATGAAAGTCTTAAGTTCTTCAAAGTGAAATTAGAGTGATGATCTTTGTGTATTTCATTCAAGGGAATTCTATAATCAACATATGGGTTTCATCTTTCTTTCATAATTTAAAGTGTTCTCTTTCTTTTTAGGATTGATGCAAGGAAGGTAGAGGAAGTGTGTGGAATGATGGAGACTGAAGAGCCAGATGGAAGAACTCAACAATACGAGAGAATCAAGGCTAGGCATATCCAAGGAAGGAGGATGGCGAGACATCAAGATTCACACTTCAAGGTGATCAACTCAAAGATATTATAACATGAAAGGCTCTACAACTACTACAAGGAGATGAACCCATCTTGAAAAAGGAATGGAAATGCGAAATGAAGTCAAGGAGAAGATTCAAAATAAGATCAGGGGATACAAGGAATTCAAGATCAAGGAAGGGAATTGCTTCACAAGTGAAAGATGCTACAAAATCCTTCGATTTCCTAAATCCAAGATTAACATGAAGAACCCAACAAACCCAAAAGGAAAGAATATGGAATCCAAATTCATGAAGGAGGTCTCAAGACTACAAGAAGTTTCAAGACAAGGACAACTTGAAACAATTCAAAGAGAAGAATTCCAAAAAAGATGAAGTAAAACATTCAAGATGAAGCAGTTTGGGAATATGAACCATCATAATCAATCAAAAGCTAAATGGTGTTGAGTATCAAGAGATATTGCTAGAGATGCAAAAACTTCTTTATGATGATGAAGTGGAGTTGAAACAAAGATGAAGGAGAACACTTTGGGGACCATGCAAGCTGAGGTGGTGCTCACTCATCTTCAACCAATCAGGTAATTCCAAGTTGACTCGTCCAAGTTTGTCCAACCTGACTTATTTACAAATGGACATGTGGAAGGCATTTAAAGCAATGTTGCAATCAATTTTTTCATTTTCATTAGGACTTGTAATTTTTTCATTGGATGACATTAAATGTATGTAGGTGGTAGTTGTAACCACCCCAATTAGGGTTTTCATTGAATTATCTTGGCTGTTGATTTAGAATCAATTTGGGCCCTTCATTGTAATTGAGAGATCTATAAAAGGCTTGGCCTTCTCATTTATAAGGGATTAGATATTAGAAGAGTAGTAGTATTAGGAGCAAGAAGTAGTAGTAATAGTAGGAGGAGGAGATAAAAGATTGTTTCCAAGATATGTCAAAATTGATATGCACTTTTCATTAAAGATATGGTGGATCTATGTGTGTTGTTTCTACATTTTGCATGGTTTCTATTTCTCAAGTTTTAGTTAAAGTTCATTGATTTAAATGGAGAACTGTGGAGATATATGATGAATTCCTTGTTTTATACCATTTCTAGTTTGTTGATTGCAAATTGTAGTGTATGGTTAGTTTGAACCTCACTAAGCACTAGTTTGATTGTGGATGTTCATTTGGATTGCGCCAATATTGGGTATTTGGATGAAGGTTTACAATTTGAAAATCCTTCGTTACCTTCAGAGATTACATCAGTTTTGTGTAGTTGTTTCTTCATGGTGAAACAAAGTTTGATTAAGGAATTCATTTGTCAAAGTTTAGGCATAGAAGTAGATTAGGTTTCTCTAAATCCTTCTCTTTTTATCTTTTATTTGAAGATCGAGTTAGTTCATTATTCAAGTTCCAGCCGCTTTGGGGAAAAAGAGTTGATAAATCCAAGAATGATTGCGTAAGTCCTTTTGTGAGTTACTAGCAAAATCACTTCATTTCCCTGAGTCTATATCCAACACAAAGTCGCACATTTGCTGTTAAACCTTGGGGTTGTCTTACTTGGTCACACAGTTTCATATTGTTTAGCATTTGAAGTTTCCTTGTTCAAGAGAGGATATAATACTTAGTATTTTATTTTGTGTTGGCAAGTGTCGCAACATGCATCAACAAGTCTCTTCCAAACCAATATTTTGGGCTCCTTGAGGGATTTCAAGGAGAGTCTAAGACTAGCTTATTTGATAAAGATGGTTTGTGTTCAAATTTACTAGTGAATTCTCTAAATTTAAGAAGCTTTCATGTTGGAACTTTTCAATATATCTAGTGCCATAATTCATTTTGATTTATTGCCAAAATTGATTTCTTAAAGCCATAGCATTTTATTTCATTAAGTGGGTTTTCCAAAGTCTAGGATCAGTATAAAAATTATGAGTTACTAATTGATCGAACTGGTTAATAGTTATTGGAAAGTCGTATTTAGAAAGCCGCTCATTGATAATCATTTTGGTAGGGTCTTTAAAAAAGTCATAAATGGGTTTCTAATATGACTTTATGGATAAAAATGATGCTTTGTACAAGAAGTTTATTTTTGCCAAGGAACCACATTGGAACATCCTAGTGGTAGGATGATCTTGAGATGTTTGAATTGTTGTAATGTTCCTGACAATCTTTTTTTCAGTTTTTTCACTCTCACAATGATCAAGCATGCAACCTTAACACCTTTTGATCACCAAGATCTCAATGCGGGCAGAGTGAGAGCATACAGTTAAAGGGGTAAGACTAATATTATAATGCAATACTTGTTGGCATGAAATGGCACAACTCGATATCTTATTGTTTTGACAAATTTGGAAGTAATGAAAAGCTTATTTTGGTGGCAAGCCTTCTAGAGCACAAATTAAGAATACTAATCCTGCCAGAGAACTGCACAAATTATCATAAAAAAGAAATTATAATAATGTTGGAAAGTAAATAATTTCTTAATGTCATGGCACCGTAGCCTACCAGACTTACAAAGCTATAATAAACTATTATTCTTATATTATATATGGTAGTAAACCACACAAAAAATTACATGAACAAATTAGAATTTCAATGAACTGAAACACTGATTAGCATTAGAGAAACACTTCTGATATAATTATCAGAAAGAAGAAATCTCATTTAAGTCTGATGTTAGAGGTTAGAATCAAATATTTGCAGCTTATCCCAACTGGTATGACTGCATTTAGAGATGAAGAGCAGGCTAAAGAATATTAACTTATCAGCCTTTTAAGGATTTGATTTGTCTTAACAGTGGTATGACTGCATAAAAAACAAAACATTATTAGCAACTCAAAACATTGAATCACCCCGAATAAGGAGTATGGCAAGTTAAATTACAAAGTTATATCCTTTGAAACTATTCCCAAGAGCAAGGACCAGCAGTCTAAAGAGATTTAAAGTTGTAATTAGGAAATATATGGGACAATATCCCCTTAAAATAGTATGCTGCCTCCTTGCAATTGTATTAAACAACATTAATCATAAAAATCAAATGGCATAACTGGGATTAAGTACAGCCAGCCATGGCATACCGAGGATTAATAATAAATTCAACTTTGTGATCTTAAACAAATAAATACTTGGAAATCATTTGCATAATAACTTCTCACAAATAAAAGTTGGAAAACTCAACACACCCCCACAAATATTCTGAAAAATTAGACATATTTGTATCAAATTGAAAACTGGATTTGGAAGAATTGTCCAAGCGTTCAGCACAATGATATTTTTTGGATGGAATTATTCAAATGAATAGGAGGGGTTTCTTCTTCGAATCCATTCTTTGTCAAGGGCTTTCAGTCTCATATTAGGCAGAAAAAATGAACAATGTTCAATGACAAGGGAAATGAATTTGATAATATGAATTGGTAACCCTCTCCATTTCTCAACTCCCTCTTATATAGGCTTTTCAAGGAAAAATATTATATATATTTTTTTCATCTTTTTTTTTCCAAACTTGATTTTAAAAAATAAAATTAATGCCTGGTGAACTTTTTAACATGACTGGTGACGCTGGCATGACACGCCCTCCGGCTCCACGTGAAACGCTTTTGATCCAAAGCTATGAACTGGTGAAGCGACAAATAGGGGACTTCATCCTCACACTTCACTTGTTCAAACCTGTGAGCTCTATGGCCCAATGAAGACACAAGGCCAGCAGGCACAATGGCCCAACAAAGGTTTGAACCTTGGTGGCCGCTTCACCCACAAAGTCTTTAAACTGCGACACTACATGTCCGAAGACTCCAAACTTGATTCTTAAAAAGTGACTAAAAGAACCTTTATAAAGTACCTAGTGTCACTTCTAGTTACCCATTTAAAACAACGTTTTTAATAATAAAATATAAGTTGCCCTTTTATGAATATAACTTAAAGTTACTCTTTTGACAATTTATTAAATTATCAAATCATTTCCTTAGCTCAAAAATGGGATATGACAATTGTTCTTATTGTAACAGAATAGAAAATGATTGTAGCCTATAAATCTTGTTATCGTTAACTGTTCCTTTTTATATCAAGGTTGAATTTTACAAGTTTACATTATAAATAAATATGTATGTGCTTAAGATTTCAGTATCTAGAGATACACTTGTATCTTTGTATCTTTTTCTCTTCCACAAGTAGCTTACCCTAGACTAATGCATCTTTCTGACTATTCTTTATCCTTTTAATCACAAATGTGTCAGATTGTGTACTAGATTCATCTAATCTTTCATATGTAAAACAATTTGTGCTGACTTTTAATGGAGGAATTTGTGATTACCATATCTATTTTATAATTGGGTCCATCATACCAAATGTGTTAGAATGGATTTGCATTTTGATTTCTGGCACCACTCATGTTCGGTTGATCTCGTTTACATATCAAGTAACAGGTCAGTGACCACTAATTTGCTAGTCCATATAGGCTGTTATTAAAGGATTGTTGTCTAGGGATTCAATTAGTTAGTCAGATAATAATTTAAGGTGAAGACTGATCAACAAATACTCTCGTGATGCAATGTTTTCAAGGATATGTAATGGTCTGTAATAGGAGAGTGATATCTAGTGACATATCTATGTGTGCAAGTAGTGGTCTTTTGGATTCCAATTGAAGGTAACTTGTTTTGAATGTTCACTATTCCATCATTGATCAACAGAATATCTGAAGTTTGAACAATACACTCTATGGAGAAGGTAATGGTTGTTCCTTTTGACCTTATGTCTTTTGTAACCTATTTTTTTTGTCCTTTCTGCTACAGAATGTCCTTTCCCCTAAGGAACTCAAGTCAGCAGAGTCAGGGGATCCAGTGTTATATCCATTAAAGATTTTCTCATTTGTCTATTTGGTTTAAAACTTTCTTATGATGGTCAGAGTTTTTTCTTTTGAATTTTTTTAAAGATCACAAAAGGAGGGTCAAGGCTTTCACCTATTTCCAGTTAAATGCACAAGTAAAACACCTTATTGCTTTTGGAATGTTTTCCTGGCTTGGAAGCTGCACTTAACGGATATCAGTTCTGTTAAAATTCGCCCAGGTCAGAAAGGCAACCTTGTCCATTTTTGTTCTGCATATCATGATTCATAATCACTTTAAATACAGGGAACACACCGAATGGGCTTTGAGTTAAGGTCATTATCATGGGTCTGTCTTACCTCTAGACCATGGCCTGCAGGACAAATAAAAGAGAGAAAAAATGTTCTAATGATTTTCATTAGTTTATTGTTTCTGACACATGCCCACATACATGGGGCTCCTCAATTTTAAAACTTAACAAGTGTGAAGGGATGGGATAAGGATTGGAATTATTAGATAAACTGCTTATGATGGTTGAACTTTGCCCTTATGCTGGAACATCTGCAACTAATATTGAGTATTCTATACGCTCAGAACTGTTGTAATGCAATTGTCTTTAATTACAGGACTTAAAGTAACTTTGTAAATATCACTGTATATTCTACCTGTCATAAACACTAAGTTAATACATTCAGCAGAATTTGCATATTGCATTTAGTCCTTTTCTTTGCATAGTTTTCAAACAAGAAAAATTTGAAAACATCCCCTGCCCTGGATATTTTGTTTATTTTTTAAAATAGAATTTTATTATAATTTGTGTACACAATTGTTAATTTTTTTTAATAGAAATTTATTATGATTTGCATACATAATTGTTAATGATGACATTTTATACAAAAGCATTCAGTGAGATTCTAAATGAACATAAATTTGAAATCCCATTCCAGGCTTTTGCTTTTTATCTTCCTCCTGGTCTCAATGTCTGCTCTTTCAAAACATGATCAAATCTCCTGATATTTCTGTCCATGGAAGGGCAAATTGAACAATTTGATTAATTTGAGAACCTGAAACATTTTTCTCTGGAGGCTCTGCTATTAATTATAGCATATGGTCACTAAATTTGCATTTATTTGAAGTGAAACAAACTATTTTTTTTTGTTTTAACTCAGTTTCATATGCAATTCTGATCAGAATAGGGAATATTAATGTATGCAAAGCAACATTATATGTTTATGATTTTCTTCTTAATAGGGGAACTATATACATGGGGAAGAGATGAAGGAGAAGGCAGATTGGGCCTTGGCAGTGAAGGTGGCCCTGATGAAGGTGTACTTGCGACCCCCACAAAAGTGAAAGCATTGCCTGTGCCTATTTCTGCTATCAGCTGCGGTGGATTTTTCACCTTGGCCTTGACTTCTTCAGGACAATTGTGGAGCTGGGGTGGTAAGGTCCAGAGCCTTTGAGTGAAGCTTTCCTTCTAAGTTTTTAACCAACCATTCTTGACTCAATTTGTGTGTGTTTATTCATATTTTGAAGATGCCTTCTAAGTGATTGTTTGTCCATTCTAGGAAATTTTGTTGTTATTGTTGGGGCAGTATAATATAATCATGCTGTAGCCTTGGGCCATGGAGATTGCTTGTCAGATCCATGATGATTTAAATATAAATTAGTATGGATAGCTTATTGTATAATTTAGCATACAAAATGTGGTACAGTATTTTCATTTCTCAGATTGGTTTAGGGACGACACTATTCAAGAACTTTTTTTTCTTCAAGAAATGCATCTAATATTAACTTAGGGAACAAATGATTTGCATAAGTTGAGTGGCAATTGTTAAAGTTTGATCAGATTTGTATGTAGAAGGAATTTTATTTGAATCTCAGATCTATGTATGTATCTTCAATGTTTTTGATTAAGGTAAATACAGGTTTTGAATGGACCCTGAAATCATTTACAAAAGTTTACAAAAATATTTTCAATAAAGTTCTTACAAACATAGAATGCCTGCTTAAAGACAAAAAGCAGGACCAAACCCATCAAACAACACGTAAACAAAGTAGAACAAAAAGCCAAAAAATAGTCGACAACAGATCTACCAGCAAAAAACCTGCACAAGTTACATTTTAGCTTCAGTGGCCTTTTCAGCCTCTTTTTGCATTTCCTCCATTTTCTGAATGGATTCTTTCAGGTTTGTAAGCTCCTTAGGAATTTCAAGAACTTTCCTCTTGAGGTTGCTTCTGGTTCTTGTACTAGGCCCCGTACACTGACCTTTACCCCAACATCATCAACCACCATGATGGTAGTTTTTTCCAACAGACTGCTCTCTAGGTAGGCATACAAAGCTTTTAAATTCATAGCAGAGACCTTGAGGCCTTCATTACTATGCTTCAGAATTTCTCTAATACAATAACCATTATAGCTGATTTTTTCATTAACATCCTTTAGCTTTTCATCCATGATAGCAGAGATTCTAGCTTTTAGGTTATCATCAGTGTTGTTAATATTTACCTTCAAAATTTCTTTAGTACAATTTTCTAGTCTTCCTTTTAGAGACTCCATTTCATCTTCCAGGGCCTTCAGATTGTGACCCATATCTTTCATTTTCTGATTAAGTCATTTTTCCATATTTATGCCATGTCCAGTTGTACTCCTTACCTCCTGCAGAATGCGATCATCAACATCAAAGCCAGTAGAAACCTCTTTCTCCTTTCCAGCTCTTTGCCTTTTCTCTTCTCTTTTCCCAGCCCTTGTATTAGGCTTCCTGTGCGGAGTCCCTTCCTCTTTCTTCCTTTTTTTCTCCTTGTTACTCTTCTCAATTCTCTCTTCCTTCTCTGAGACCTCCCCTTCCCTCTCCTCTTCCTTATCAGTTTCTTCTTCCGCCTCATTTTCATCTGCCTCCTCACCCAAATCTTCAGCAATCTGATTTTTCTTCTCCCTCTTGTTCTTATGCATCTTCAATGTTGATGGTATAATTCTTCACAATATCACAATGATGATTCTTATATACCAATCACTATTTAATATAAATCAGTTCTAATCTTAGTGCAGATATAAATCTGAGAGATCTAATCTCAATATCGATTTCCTATAAATCTATAATTAGACTGATGTAATATGATCTTAATGAATAGCAATGTTTGATTTAATCTTACTCAATAAGATTACTCTCATTCTGAATATGTTCTTATTGCTTGGATCAATCTGCTGGTATCAATCTCTTATGGAACCCTATCTCTTTATTAATGATGCTATTTGAGATAGTATGAATCGTTGTAATGATACTTGCTTTTACACTTATGTTTTTTGTATGTTCGCAAGATCTCGATCGGCCTTCATATTTGTATGTTGTGAGGAGACATGTCTCTATGTGAGACATGTTCTCACCAAACCATGTTCGGCCTGTTTAATGATGTCGTTTCATACTATAACATACAATGATCATTTAGTAATGAGATCGATTAGGTTTGCCATGTTATATGTAATCAATATCGATACCAAATATCGATCTTAATCATGATTAATATTATTAACCATAATCATGTATATATATTTAATAGTATATATATAAATAAATATATATGCATGATCATTAATTTATAATCATTTTATTAATTTATGATTAACATAATTAAAGCAATTAATTAGATTAGTATCTTGTGAAGGATAGATATCAAATGCTTAAGGCCGATAGGCCAATTGTAATGATCCCTTTTTGGACCCTTGATTTGTTCTAAAATCCCTTATTGGGGTTTGGTTTATGTTTAGGAATGACAAATTGTAATGTTTCATACTAGGAGGATGCCAATTCCTAGTAATTATCATACGTCATTATGCATATAAATTATATTATATTAAGAATAATCTTTAATTCACAATATATGCTTAAGCTCTAACTCCTTACTTCACTCCTAACCATGGATGTTAAGAAAGATGGTAGATTTATTGTGCTAGGACGCATGCACAGTCTACAAGTGGATTCCCTCAAGGTTCTACCTATCTCGGGATCTTTTTATCATGTGACCGATTTACCCGCCTCTTCCTACACACACTCCCTATCCCCTTAATAGTGATTAGTGAGTTATTAAGGAATTGACCAGGTATATGTTAATAATTTATATTACAAAAATATAAATAAATATATATAACACAACTGATATATAATTTCATTCTTATTAACATATATAAATCGTATATATAATTCTGATTATTAATAATTAAACATATTCAATACATATGTATATAATACTTTACTTTAAATATGTTTATTAGACAACATATATAATTGTATCATTTTAATATCTATGTATATAAATCAATGTCCTCTTTATCATTTCATCACTAATCGAAGTATATAAGTTTCTCTGGTTCATTTCTTCTATATAGTATTCCCTCCTTGATATAATATATATTTCTTAGTCTTTTGAAGATATCCATTTTATATTGTAATATTATTTAATCTTTTATTCCATGACTATTCATCTTTTCTGATCGGAATATATATATATATATATATATATATATATCATTAAGAAATAATATGGAAAACTTGGGAGAAAATAATATAGGAGAAAATGAAGGAGAAAAGATATATATATATATATATATATATTATTCCCTTGAATTCCTCCTACATTTCCTCTTTTATTTTCTCCTATCTTTTCTCCTTCATTTTCTCCTATATTATTTTCTCCCAAGTTTTCCATATTATTTCTTAATGTTTCTTCCTTTTTCCCCATGATAAAATGTCTTTGCCCACTCAATATATATATAAACGTGACTAGTCACGTCATTCAAATTATAGTATTAGTATTAATAATTTGCATATGATTATTAGAAAACTCTTTATTGGTGGTATTATTATTAATTATAATTCTTCATGGGTGATATTTGTAAATTATAACTTTCCCCTTATTTACAATGTAGGAGACTTTAATATCAATTATTTATTAATTAGGAAACTATTTCAATTATTAATAGGTTTTTAAATTTTGATCAAGGAGCATGGCTTTAGCGGCTTCTACAATAGTTCTATTTTTCCTTTTAGCAACCCCATTTTGTTGAGGGTTGTAAGGAACAGTGAACTTCCTCTTAATCCCTGCTTCTTTGCAAAGATCTCTAAAAATATCAGAGGTATATTCTCTCCCATTGTCAGTTCTTAGGGTTTTTATTTTCTTTCTAGATGAGTTTTCAAAAAAGGATTTGAATTCCTTAAATCTCTTGGGGAACTCTTCGGATTCTTTGCATTTGAGGAAGTAGATCCAGGTTTTTCTGGATAAGTCATCAACAAATATTACATAATATAGAAACCCTCCCATAGAAGGTACAGACATGAGTCCACATAGGTCAGAGTGAACTAGTTCTAAAACATTACTCGTTTTACTAGAACTACTTTGAAAATAACCCTTAGTATTTTTGCCTAGAGCACACCCCTTACATGTACCTGAATGATATTGTTTTAACTTAGGTAAGCTAGTGACTAATTTTTCCATGGAGGATAGGGCACGAAAGTTTAAATGTCCTAATCTTCTATGCCATATCTCATTAGAGTCTGCAATTTCATGAATTAGAGCAAGATTAGGTTCTGTACATACCTCATAAGTAACCATTTATGTGCCCTAGGGTTACAACCTTCTTGATAGAAGAATTCTTTGGCCATGCCAACACCTTGCTATCCATGAAGGTTACTCTATACCCATTATCCTCTAGTGCAAATATGGAGATTAGGTTCCTCTTGATGCTTGGAACGAAAAGAACTCCGGTGAGTTGGATAGACATTCCCGACTTCAACTTAATGGTGCAGGTCCCGACACCTTTTACTGGATGTGCTGAGTCATCTCCGATGGTTACCTCTTCATCAATTTCTTCTATCAACGAGTCCAATAGTTCTCTGTATCCAGTGATGTGTCTTGACGATCCACTGTCTATAATCCAGGTATTAGATTTGTTGGATACTTGATTAGAGAGGGCAGAGTAGAGTGCGTGTTTCTCTGAATCATGCTCTCTTTTATTTCTTTTCACTTTGGCAAATGTAGCTTGTTTAATTCTATCTGGGCATCTAGTTGCATAATGCCCATATTGATCACATCTGAAACATTGAATGTGAGAAACATCTCTCTTAGATGAACCCTTTTCACGACGGTCCTTCCTCTTCTTAAAGTGTTTCTTCTTTCCTCTCTTGTGAGAGTTTACGTTTAACACATGTAGATCCTCATCTATGTTCTTTTGTTTGATCCCTTTCTTGTTTTGTCTTGACTCTTCCCAAAGACAGTTAGACCTTAGTCGATCGAAGTTGGGATATTTAGATCTTGCACTAATGCCTTGAACAAAGGTTTCCCAAGTGTTTGGTAGGCCATCTAGTGCAATGAGAGTCAGTTCTTTGCTTTGAATTACATATCCAAGTGTTGTCAATTCATCCCTTAGAGCAGATATTCTTATAAAGTATGCATTAATGGATTCTCCTTTATTCATACTTATATGATTAATCTCTCTTTTTAGGGCTAGGGTTCTGCTAGCATTGTTTATTTCATATGTGCTTTCGAGTGATTTAAACATGCGATAGGCAGTCTCATATTTCATTAGGATTGGCACTATATGGTCTCTAACACCATCAACAATGATCTTCATAGCCTTTTCATTTCCCACAATCTAGATGGATTTTTCAAGATTATTTTGTGGCTCTTCTCTCTCCTTTATAAAACACTCGACTTTATTTTCTTTTAGAATCATTCTAATTCGGAATTTCCATGATGAGAAGTTGTTTCCTCCTTCAAGTCTATCCTCGAATCTGATAGCACTTGCCATAGAAATGTGATATATAATAATTTAAATTTAATAATTGATATTGAATTTCTCAAGTTTTAGAGCTTCTTGGATCTTCCTTTACCAGAGCTCTGATACCATGTTAATTCTATGCAAACTTATTATTCAAGTTTCAATTTTAATTTAATTATGCAATGTTAATTATATATATATATATACGTTGAATCTGACTGCTGATGTTGATTTGCAGAATTTTAAGATTGGAATGTAAGTAAATGCAATAACTTGTATTTTCTATGCTTATCTTGTAAGAAATATATCCACAACTGTGTTGTTGTTTACAGTACTCTGCACTTATTGATTTCGGTGCATTGTAATGAACAGTCATACCCATTATATATGAGCATGGTGGTCTATGATTGGTCACGTCTATGATAGACGTGACTCCTTGAGGAGTCACGCCTATCATAGGCGTGACTTAATAGTCACACCCTATGGTAAAGCATCCCGATATGTTTATTGGTCGACACCGTTTCAAACTAAATACCGATTCAATGTATATCGGGTTGACGCAGATTCGATACCAATTACGACTAATAGTATTTGGTCGATACCGATTATAGTATAATTACTATCTATTAGTAATCGGGTCAATCAATTACTATTCATATGGCAATTGGGTTTATAAGAGAGAATATATAAAGCACGATAGGAATCATATATATATATATATGTGTGTGTGTGTGTGTGTGTGTGTCTCTAATATGATCGATGCTTCATTATTATTTCTCGAATTGATATATGCATTAATGAATTTATCTGATTGAGGCTATAAGCAACATCTGTCCAAAACAGTTTGGCATGCTTTCCAAAGGTCTATGCCACTTAACTTTTGTCAAAAATTCTCTATGCATGCTCTAACATGATTCTTGCCGATTGAATGTTGGCAAAGATTGCACAAATGTGCTCCAACATGGTTATTGCCACTTACAAGTTTTCACCTTAATATTTGGCACCCTCTACCCATAATATTTGGCACCCAACCACAAGCCTAGATCTACAAACTAATTCAACAAACAATCAATAGAGCTCGAAATCATGAAATTTAAAACACAATAAACAAAGCTATAACATCACATTCATGATTTGTTTGACTCCATTGTTCTCCTATCCTTAAGATGTTGTAGAAATGTTGTTTTCTCTCAGTTATGTCGCATGTGCACAAGATGACCTAAAATGAATGAAGTGTGGTTGACTGAATTTGATGAAGCTATGATGCAAGATGATGACATGTAAACAATGATCGTAAGTAAGCATGTATTCTCAAGAGATCTCCAAAATTGCATTGTGTTCAAATGATAGGTAAAATCTTCTTTTATATAAGTCCTCAAAAGAATCAAAGGTGGAGATTAAAAGGTTAAAAGATGAAGGGTTAAGACGAGGGAGTTGGTGGAAGTGAATAAGATTAAGAGGTCGATTTGAAATGGAGGGATGAGATTAAATGGTAGGTGAGAGTTAGGTAGAGATGTTGACTTTGGTAACACATCTTTGAATTCAATGAAACTAGACATGTTAGGAAGAGAGAATGAAAAAGATGACTCAAGAGATATGTGACATTTCTACAAATTTAAACTGTGATCCATGTGAATGAGATAGAGGGTCAAGATTAGAAAGAAGAGGATAATGAATGAATTAAATAAATAAAATCATTCATTTAATTAATAGAAGAAAGGAGGTGGAAATTAGATTATTAAATAAATAAATATTTATTAAATTATGGGAGAGAAAAGGCTATTGAATTAAATAAATAAATAAATAATTATTTATTTAATTAACAGAGGAGTTATGGTAAAATAATTAAAGAAATAAAAATATTTATTTAATTGAGGACATTTAGGTGTCTACAGTTGCCACTTGACTTTTTGTTCATAAGCCCTGGACATGTTGCTGCAAGCTAATCAACACTTGTAAATTATACCTGGTCATTACATCATGGTGTGCTTCTGGATTATCTCAAGTTCAAGCAATCTGAACACATGTCAAAAGATTGATAGGCATGCCCTTTCAAGTTATTGCCAGTTTCAACATGGCCATGCCAGCTTTGGAGCACTTTTTTATTATCTCCATCTGTAATAATTTGTTTTCTTTTTGGACATGACAAATGAGCAAAATGACCTTATGGACAACCATACTTGCTTAGGCCAGGACAAGCAACAAAGTCATCAAGAACAAAAACATCACATCCAGCTTTCATTTCCAACATTTTGATATACAGTTTCATCAAATTACAAGAAAACATCCTTTGCAGGATGTGTTCATAGGGGTGCAAGAATCCCTGAGCATCACCAGCTCAAAGTTAAAGGCCTTTTAACAAACTACTAAATAGTCATGTGATGAGCTTCTCATGGTTTGCAATACATGAATCATGCATCCCTTGTTACCTCTTGTGTTGGATGCATTGTTCACGATAATTTGTTAACTCTATGTGCCCACCTCTCCAATATTTCTCTCTGAAGAAGACATGCTGATTGAGGGTCTTCCTTGCCATTTATAATATTCCCCAGACATATCAAGAATGCAGTTGCCTTGGCATTAGGTGAAATGCTAATTAGAGGACTTCTTTTTGTATCCTCCACCATTAATTCTAAACACTTGCTGAATTGGATATGGTAAAAGTATGGACTTGAATTATAAGCTCTGAAAGCATGATTAGGCACAATAGACATGTTTAATGACTTGTGGGGTAGTAACAGAAATTCTAGTGTAATTCCCTTAGTTGAATCAAAGTATTAAGCCTCTTAACTAATTCTTTTGTATTTTTTGTTACCATTTGTTCTTGTGCTTATGTTATTTTGTAAAAATGTGTGAGCATCGTAGCTCAGTAAAATATGACTATTTTATCTAAATTTATGGCAATGCAGTTGAACTTCCAGACATGTAATGTGAAACTAATGGTAGGTGTGCTCCTTTACTGATGAAAATAATCAAATATTTATGGGCGAATAGCACATTTGTGCTATGAAATACGTATTTAACAAAAGAGAATAGGAAACTAAGTTTTATTCTTGGCCCTTCTTATGGAATGATGAAGTGTGCGTTGTGACAAGTGAAGACTGACTTCTCTATTATAATTTGGTATTTGGATATCATGCTCATGATTTAGTACCATATGTATCATTTTGAACATTATTTCTATGGTTTATGTTGCTTGTTTCCTGACTGTATATTTGTTTGATATCTAGGGAACTCAAACTATGAATTAGGGAGAGGTAATAAAGGCAATGATTGGAGACCAAGACCTATACCTAGTCTGGAAGGTGTCCGCATTATTCAAATAGCAAGTGGAGGCTATCACTCTTTGGCTCTCACAGGTGCCATTGTATTTAATCATTTCTTCTTTTCAAGAAGTATATTCAATAGAAAGCTTCTGATCTATAAGATACCACATTAAAAAATAAATTAAAAGTGATGCAGTTGACGTAGTAGTTTGAATTGCCTAGAGTACAAATTTAGTTGTGATCAATACTGATTTATGGATCATTTGCAAGCAGAGTACAACATCAAGAATAGCCACTACCAAAGTCTTGCAATTGATAAAATAGGTTCCTGTGTCTTTGTTTGTAGCATGTCCGACAAATGTTTCATTCTGTGATACTTATTATTTCTTATTGAACTAAAAATAATTTTCTTTGTTACTGATGTTCAGATGATGGTAAAGTCTTTACTTGGGGGCATGGTGGACATGGCGAATTGGGTCATGGTTCTGTGGAATATGGACGGGTTCCACAAGTAGTTCAAGCTTTAGCTGATGAGCGTGTCATTTATGTTGCGTGTGGAAGTTTATCATCTGCTGCGGTCACTGGTGAGAATAGATTACATTTATTTTCTTTTGTAGTTTTGTAATTCTGCTCACAGTAATCTCCTTTGTTCTAAAGTGAGAAAATATTTCAGTTTCTTCTTAGACCTTCTATGCATGCATTTTTGTACCTGTGAATATTTGCATTGGTTTGCTTTTATTAACAAACAGTTGTGGTTTAGAAAGTCTATTCTTATCATGTTCTGTAACATTAATCTTGAGCATTTTAGATGTTTTGTGTCAGTGTGTATTTTATCACCAGCAAGTTTTTCCTTAACCGAATCTAAATATTGTGTTTTATTGTTAGTTTCTTTCTTACTAGTAGAATTTATCTAACATTTCATATCAGAAAACAATTGTTTCTCTATATGTCATCTCCAATTTGTAATGTCCTAATGGATTCCTTTTCAATAATGTAACATGGTAACTCTTGAGGAAGAATCCTTCTTATAAACAGCTTCCTTTCTTTCTCATTTTCAAACACAATCTTGAGAGTTTTATGAACACAATTTACATCTTCTGAGCAAACTTTATGTCTGTGTTGGCATTATAGAAAACCTATTTACCTCGCTTCATTTCTGTGCATATAAGTTTGTATCGAAGTACGTTTTCAGGTTTGTGGATGCCCATCCCACTGCTCATTTATTCTATTTCTTCAAGTCCACTTCTTTCATTTTAAATAATTGTTTCATAGTGTTCGTATTGTTACCCTATTCTTGTACTGCTTTAGTTTAGTTTCATGAGATTATTGTGTGCTCCAAGCATGTCTTAGACTTTAGAAAATGCTAAGCATATATAGTTGTAGACTATTTTTTGTGACTGACTATAGAAAGTGTTCTTTAGCCACCTTATAAAGCAATGTTGGTGGTTTCCCATAGTTACCAAGAGACTCGTACCCTGAACACTGGTACTCGTCTCCATTTCGGAAACACGTATATCTCGGAGACATTTATAGACCAATCATTAGTAAACTTCAAGTGCAGTTTCTTTGCATCTCTTATGACTCCTATAAGCATCCCTTAAAAAAGAAGAAACTTCCAGTAGAGGTTTCTCAGATATATTACATAGATTACATTGAATTTTCTTAAAGTGCTGATATGTGGTTGATAAAAGTTAAAAGAACTGAACAAATACACTTGTAATCAAAATATTACAATTTTTTTTGATGGTTGAAAATTTCCTTTTTAAATGTAATCCTTTGACAGGAAACCCTCGGCACATAGGGTCAAATATGCACTAACAATTTTTAAAAAAAAATGAGGAATAAACATCATGAACGTAAGTGCAACCATTAACCATTAAGCATAAGAAAAGATATAAACATATCAGGATCAATCCATGATTGTCACATGATTGTGCACAAGCAGGAGACTCAAATGTACTTCCAAGGGTTCCAAGACGACCCCAATACAAGCATGAACGACCAAGTCATGTTTGAGCCACCATGTCAGAGTTTGGACCACGTCCATGAACCTCACAAGATAAGACTGGACCATTGTCAACAATCGTCATCGAGGAGACAAGTTCATCCTCAGCAAGATCCAAACAAGGTTCATTTTAAGACCCAAATTGAAAAGTGATCTAAACATCATTAATACAAAATGAAAAACGAGATGCAGACACATGAAATCTATCCCGAAAACACATGGAATCTAACTTTGGAATTCATTTTTACACAGACCCAAGGGAACCATAAACTGTTACAAATGTGTCGGATCAGTCTCAATATGCATGTGCAAGAACAGGGTTCCCTAGGCAAGTGCAATAAACAGATGTGCAAAAATAGAAAATGCATAATAAATGTGCAATTATTTTGCATGGATGTGCAGAAACACCACACATGCGTAGGAACATCATGCATATTTGCAAGTTTCCTGTAGGAGCATGAAACTGTAAAATAACGAGCGCCGGCTCCAACGCATGACCTAAAAATGTACAACTCTACATCGGGGAGTACTAGGAGCATGAAATCGAGGTTGTACACACTCGATACATCCATATACATTAAAATTAAATCTAATCTAATGATCATAACATCTATACAAAATCACCAAAAAGAGATGCAAGGGATAGGATGAGCACATCGTGCTCAAACTCTGCCACTCGAAGATGTCCACCTCCTGTACACCGGTCCCCAACAGAGTTAAAGTCCAATGCCACCCAATCGTGTGGTACCCTTAGGCCCCCACCATCGTGCTAATAGAGAGTCACCCGACCACAAACACAAGGTACACACACACATAAGCAATGGCTAACACACACCAATTAGATGTAGAAACTCAGGGAATATTATAGTGATCTAAATGCAAACACAATGTAGATAATAGTATGCAAGTAGGTCAAGGTCACGACTTAGAACTAGACAGGGTATGGTGTTGAGACTCAAGGATGGAATGTCATCAAACATCTCGTGGAAGCCCTTGTGGTCTCAATTGATCCTTCACTCATCAAGGATGCTCTACTAAGCTATATCAATGTTCGTAGACGACAAGGCTAATTTGTACCCTAGGTACATCCTCAAACGACGACAAGGTACTATGCCATATCAACATTCATAGATGGTAAGGCACTATGCCATATCAACATCTTCAGATGACAAGACAAAGACATACCATATCAAGGTCCTTAGATAGCAAGGTAGTTGTATAAAGTCTTATGTTCTACCCCATTTTATTTTATTAAGTTGTCACTTGTTTAAGGAACTCCTTAACGTGTCCTATGCCAACCACTTATAGATCGGGATCCACGTAAGGAACTACTCTATCTCACTACTCTACACCTACCGGTCAACCATGCAATGCTCAATCAAAACATAAAGCAAGAAATTCCATGCCATGCAATAAGGAGACAAGATATGCTCAATTGGACTTGCCAAGAGCTCAGGACACTTGGACCTTGACATAGAAGCATAGCTCCACTACATGCTTGGATGCGGTCTCAACACCGTGCATCTATACAACAAAAGGTCTCACACTCAAATGATAAATTAAGAAATGGCTATCAACATGAGCCATGAAAACACGAGCTTTGAATTCACTCAATTGGCCTCTTTGCTAGGAGCACGGATTCCAAGGCAAATCTGATATCCATGAATGAAAACCACATGTTTGCTACCATCACAGGGTGAATTCCCAATCCCAATTTACAAGGAAACCCAAAGAAAACTCGTGGTCTAAAATTCAGTCCCAAAGGATGTCACCATTGGCGATCCTTCAAAATTTACCAAAAATTCAAACTTCGAACAGTTCAAAAATACAAAAACCCATTTGCTCAAATGCACCCAACAACATGTTCATCCAATAAGATTCGCATTCTAGACAGGCATGGAAAAACGAGCAACATAACACCACAAAACCCATATTTTTCGAAATACAAAACGTGAAATGCTCATTAAATCCCAATTGGATAACAAAATGCAATAAAATTGTGGGGGAATACTAATTCTCAACCCACCGAACTAAACCATTTTGCTCTGATTAAAAAGACGAAGTGAATCAAAAGATATGAGATGCGCTACCTCACACAATGGGGCAAATATGGAAATGGACAGAAGAAACTAAATCTTTGTGAAACTGAAAACGACTCCACAAGAACATGAGCAATTGCAGCACAAATCCAACGATCTGCTACCCACGAGAATCCGACAAGTGGATCAATCACAATGAGCAAAAGACTGATTTTCTCCAATGCAAATTGGAGCAAAATCCCAATTCCTCAAAAATGAAGTGAGGGAAATGAACTCTTTTCCTAAATATAGTCACTTTTTCAAAAAAGGACTTAAATTTAATCACTTAAATAGTTTTAAATCAAACTATAGACATCTCGAAAAATCCACTGTGTAAAATAATCCAATTCTAATTAAATGGAATTCAATTACAACAAATTTGCTGGTAAATAAAAATAACCTCAAATATTAAAAAACAGCATTAAAATTAAAATTCTTCAGGGACAACTATAGGAACACTAAATTCACAAACACAATATTGGTCTATCACCAAAATGCATTTGAATTTTGGATCCACACGTATTGAAGGTATAATAAACTAATTACAGATACATCGCCCATACAGGGACAATATTGGCTAAAACATGAAAGGTTGGTGAAACTATCTCTTGTGCCACTGCTGGGGTAAGACATGCTCAAACCTGCAGCTTAGGTGGAACGATGTCTAGTACCTGTTCACTAAAACACGCACACATCAAGTGCAATTGCTCACAATATAAATAGCCGAAGGAACAATAAATAATTAAAATATGCTTAATGGAACAATGACTCTAGTAATGCGATTAGTCGTATGTATTAGAATTTGGCATAACTAGTCATTCCATATTTAATCCTCAATGTACATAATCATTTAAATTAAACATTAAAGCATTAAAATAATCATTTTTGACAATACAAGCATATATCCGTGAAAAATCTCAATGAAATACCCATCAATAATAACGACACCATATAATAGGAAATAAAAGATACTCATCATAATAACATAATCCATTGTTTTCGAATACAAAATGCACTGGATATCATCATAAAACATCATGTCACATCCTGACAACATCATGCATATAATGATCAAAATGAGAAGCAACAATTTAATCTAATGTCTAAATCAGCTATGACACTGGTAAGGCCAAAATACTGTATTGTAACCAAATGCATCACACAGTGCAATGTTTGATCACATCATGCAGATAGCCAAAATAATAAAACATAGTCCACCTCAGATCAAAATTACATGAAACAAAATGCAACCACAGGAGGCACTACATCCTCCCCCCTAGGCATAGGCTTATTCCTGGAACCCTGCAAAGATATAGGGGTACAAATCTCTCAATTGTGAAGCATCTCCCAAGTAGTTGAAGTCTCATCACTTGGGTCCCATTGGATCCTTACCTGTTCGATGTCTCAAACCTTGAGGGTCAGCCTCTGATGCTGAAGAATACAGATGGGCTCCAAAGAAAGTTTCTTGTCCTCTACCTGTAAAGTACCCCAATCAAGAACATGGGTCACATCAAGAATTGACTGTCTCAACATAGAAACATGAAACACATCATGGATGCGCGATAGGCTAGGTGGCAATGCCAAGTGATAGGCAATAGGACCAATCCTCTCAAGGATCTCAAAAGGTCCAACAAAATGCAACACTAACTTAGAGCCTTTTCCATAATAGATGGGGCTCTTCCGCAACCGAACTTGCAAAAACACACGATCACCTACCAAGAAGTGACAATCTAACCTATGGGCATCGGCATACTTCTCCTATCGATCCTGAGCAGTAACCAAGTACTCTCTAATACGAACCACTTGCTGCTCCATATCTGACGCAGGCAAGGGATGGTGGATCCAATTAAGGACAGTCCAAACCTTGCAGTTTCAAAACAACACAACGGAAATACACAACACAACAATTGTTTCAACAAATTTTCATTAACATGCCTGGCTGTAAGGCCTTCCGGGTTAGGGCCAATTATAATCAGAAACAATTCTGCAAGATCATCAAGATCCAATACAACTCCAGCTAGTTCAGTTTTGAAAACTATCAGCAATTGATGGAAACCCTAAGGCAGATCTAAACTTGAGCTCGCAAGCCTCCAAGCAATCTTCTTGTCTCCAAGTGTGCAAACCAGTAGCTTTGCTATTACAAACTATCAGATAACAATCTGATCTGCAAGATCCCACAGGAACTTTTCCACAACTTCACTAATCTGCTACCCTCAGATCTGCTTTCATGATCTCTCTAAGTCATGCTAAGTCCCCTAAACAACTACCCCAAACATCCCTTAAATACTAGTCATCAGCCACAAGTCGGCTGGATGAAACCATTAACTCCCCCTAACAAATATTAAATGCAATACAAGTCGGCTCTCAAATAGCCTTACAATAATTAAATTCAACATGTCGGCCTGTAACAACAGCTACCAACAATGAATGCACCAAGTCGGCCAAACAAATCACACAGAACTCAAGTTGGTAAACCAGAACTACCGAGCGCCAGAGAAACAACCGAGCACCAGTGAAACAATCGACCAAGCTAAGCAACACCGAGCAACACAGGCATTACCGAGCATCAGTTCCACCGAGCACCAGAAGTCTCATCGAGTTCCTTCAGCGACCGAGCTTCCTTCAATAACCGAGACCATCGGTTAAGGCTGCAACCGAGTAACACTGGCCAAGTAACACACCACCATGCAGATTCACTGAGGACCAAGAATGCCCCTGCATCAATATCCTGAAGCATCTCAGGACCCAACACTATAGGATCCTCCAAACGATCCCAACTCAAAGGTGTACGACATGGTTGACCATACAAGGCTCGAAAATGAGACATGCCAAGAAAACTATGGTACCCATTATTATAGGAAAACTCAACCAAGTACAAATAGTCCTCCCACATCAACTGTTGATGCATAACATACATGCGGAACATGTCTTCATGAACTTGATTGCCCCGCTTTGTCTAACCATCGGTCTCAGGGTGATATGTTGAACTAAAATTGAGTTGCGTGCCCAAAGCATGTTGGAGAGATGTTCAAAGTGTGGAAGTAAACACTAGATCTTGATTCGAAATGATCCTGTAAGGTATACCATGCAACTGAACTATATCCTCCATGAACTCATGTGCTACCGAAGCAGCAATATAAGAAGCTCTCATGGGTAAAAAGTGAGCTACCTTGGACTTGTCCACATTAACCATAATGACATCACGATGACGCGATAACATAGGTAGCTTGGTAATAAAATCAATAGATATAGTGTCCCACTTCCATTCAGCAATGGAATGTGGCTGCAAAAGACTTGCTAGATGATGGTGTTCCACCTTCACTCTCTGACACGCAAGACATCTAGCCACAAAATTGGCAACATCACCCCTCATCCCCGCCCAAAAGTATAGCTGTCTAAGGTCAGCATGCATCTTCTTGACACCAAGATGTGTGGAATACGACGCACGATGTGCTTCGGACAAAACTATGGAATGAAGATCACTTGACACTGGCACATAAATGTGCCCATGGTGCCGCAAAAGTCCATCTGACTCCAAAGAGTAACTTGAAAACCAACCCACAAGGGTATGTCCAGACTTGATCTCCACTCTTATTTCTTGATACCAAGTGTCACTAGGTAAAGCCTCAAGAATATGGCTACAAAAATCTACACCAATGGACAAAACTGAGATCTCATGCCTTCTCCTATTCAAGGCATCTGTAACAATGCTCTCCTTCACCTTGATGTAATGAACATCAAAATCATACTCACAAAGGAACTCCATCCAATGACGCTGTCATGCATTAAGGTTCGACTGAGAAAAGATGTACTGCAAGCTACGATGATCGGTATGCAACTCAAACTTGTGACCCAAACTACTTTGACCTCATATTTGTTCATGACTAGGATGACTTGAGACTATTTCTAATTGGAATAACAATCTCTTGACCTTTCATTAACTCAATTAACTTGTAATTATATTATATTATATATATATATTTATCAGTATATTATAGTATATTTTAATATCATTTATCTTTTTATTTATTTTTATATTTTAATTTAATCATTATTATTTATTATTAGATACTATTTCAGAAGGATGACATTAGATTGGGTCTGACCCCCTAAATTCTGGTCTAGTTTAGGGCCGGTATGTTGTGGGTTCGGTGAGGGATTTGCATCTATATAGTTCGTGATTTGAACCTTTATGACTAAGAAAACTAATCGATTATTATGTTTGTGATTTCAAGAGAGGAAACTAGTTGGCTATTATGTTCATAATTTCCCTAGGTTTTCTATTGTTTTCATACATTATATTTATAACTTTTCTATTTCATATAATATATTTATATTTTATAAATCATATATTTAATATTAATATATTTTTATATTTCATATATTATATTTATTTATTTTATGTTAATAATTTCGTACATTTAATATATATATATATATATAATGTGAACCCAACTCCCCAATTTTTTTATTTTGCAATAGCGTTCTCTTCCAAGAGCGCAAGGCCTTCATTTCCAAGAGGATTGACAAGTTAGCTATGTATCAACATCGCGGGGTTTTAAGGCAAGCTTGTGAGACAGTTTCGTAAGGCATTCTGCCTATGCAATGCTTGTCCAGGTTGCAGCAATATCGGTCATGAGCAAGTGAGACCCACACCTTACAAGTTTAGAGTGTCACTTGTCAAATCTCGTGGAGCATTGTGAGAAGATCCATTCGAAGGGGAAACTGTCTCCACGTGGTAGAAAACGAGTGATCATTGTGGGTGGAATTAGAAAGTTACCTCCTCATGATGGCAGAGAAGTTGAGGAAAGCACAATTGGCACTCATGCCATGTGTAAAGAAAGCCAATGATGCAAAATCTCCGACATGAAGGTAGCTATAACGGTTGCCATGATTAAATCGCCACATTGCTAGCATGCAAAAAACAAGGGCATGTTCTGTAAAAGCCCATGGGCATATTGTGTTAAAGTTGGACTGGGTTCTGATTCTAAGATTTAAATTCCATTTTTTGGTGGGAATTCTATTTCTAGCTTGTAGAGCCTTAGATAATTACCCTTTTGGGAAATCTCCGAATCCATACGGAGATGTATTCTGTTGTTAACTCTGTAAAATGCAATCCGCTTTCTGGCCTTAGCATGTTTTCTCTCAATACAGTATTTGGACTGTGTCGTTGTTGCCTTTCTTTTATTGGTTATCAACATGTTCTATGCCATTAAAATGTGAATGTGGTCCTATTTCCTGGTGTTGGTTTTTTTAGCTTCCTATAATTTTGGTGGGTTATGGATCATGTAGGTCTTTTACTCTTCCATTTTCCCTAAAATAGAGGATAAATTATACTTCTTTTGCCAGAAGTCTTAGAATGGTTAATTATTGTGAAAATCTCTAGGGATATATTTATTTATTCCTCAAACCCCTGTTGGTGCCACCCTTGGCGTGGATTTGAATATCACACTCTATGTCTTTGCCACTTTATATGTTTTGTTCTCCTTTCAAACAATGAAGGGTTTGTGGTGTATTGTGTCTGTTACTCCATTTTCTAGTAAATGTAAAAATCCTAAGAAAATGGCCTATTCCTATGCAAACCCTAAGAATTTGTCATGTCATGCTGTAACATAGTTTTCATTTGCGAAGATCTATCAGGTTTCACAACTTGTGCCCTTAGCCAGGGGTAGTTTATGGTATGTCCATGCTCCAGTCAAGAGCGCATGTGCTAAAATGCAAAAACTAGAAAGTTATGGTTGTTTTAAGATCTGAGAAATAAGGTTTATCCATGTCCAGGGTTTCAAAATTGTCTAAGTCTTAAAACCCTAGCCTTTTCTCGTTCTCCGTTACCTTTTTCAGGCCACTTAAGTTCCCATTTGGCACATGTCTTATTTCCTTGGTGGGATGCTCTTTCTATTCAGCGACTCCGTGACTGAGGCGTTCGCGGGTTCTCTAGGTTCTCGGGTAGTTAATCTTTTTATTTGGCGACCCAGCGAATACAGTCAGTCGCGTATTCTCATGATCTTGGCGGCTAAGTTCTTAGCATCTAGCGACCTGGCAAGCGGTTTGCTTTCCCTCCAGTCGCTCATTCTCCAGATATCCGGTCAAGGTAGGAGACTTTCAGAGATTAAACTTGGACCGTAGATGCAGATCAAGATCGATGGCAGGCGCTGATTCTCTAGATAAAACCCATGGTTAGTAAATGATTTGGCGATCACGCGAAGTCCTTTGTTCACGTGGCCTCCAGTTGGCCTGGGTCAAGTCAAAGGTTAAGTCCTGGGCGGTCATGTTTCTATTCAGCGAACACGTGACTGTGGCTTTTCGCGTGTTCTCGTGAGCTAACCCGAGGTCAATTTTTTTTCAGCGACTTGGAGATTGCTCAGTCGCGTAATCTCCAGATCTAAGATGGTTTAAGACCAAGCTTTAGGTGAATTAACGAGGGCCACAAGATGAGGACAAGATCAACGGCTGGTGCTTGATCTCTTGATGTAACTGGGCTAAAATAAATCATCTAGCGACTTGGCGAATAAAGGCTTTCGTGTATTCTCGGGATTAAACCAGGGTCAGGCTAAACATCAAGCGATCACGAGAATGCTTTGGTCACGTGTTCGCCAGGTTGAGGATGAGTTAAGATAAAAGACTTGGAGATAAGATCTGGGCCGTAGATGAGAGTTGATCAGGCGGTGGTCGCTTGTTCGCTTGATGGAACCCAGGGTCAAAGTAATGTTCAGCGATCACGCGAATGCCTTTGTTCGTGTGATCTCCAAACCAGAGCAAGGTTAGTTAAATCATTCAGCGACTTGGAGATTTGCCTCAGTCGTGTAATCTCCAGATGATTAAGGGTTAAGGGAAGCCAGTTGAGGTAAAGATAAAGCTCGAGGTCAAAGTTGGTCCAGTTGCTAGGTGTGCTGAGGTGCTTGTTTTTGATTTGCTGAGAGATAGGTGATGTGGCCGAGTAATTTGAAAGGGCTTAGGTGACTGTTATGCCGATTCATGTGAGCTACCCAATGTGCCGGGAAGTGATTAGATCAACGGTCATGTTTTAAAATGAATCAATTATTTGTTGGAGCCAGATTTTGAATTCTTTGCTAGGGTTTCTGCAGGGTTTGAAACAGTGGGCCGAAGAGCCATAATGCCGGATCAGATTTGGTTGTGTTCTAGCTCGGTTGCAGGTGAGAATTTATGAGAAGGATCGTGGTGGCCGTTGCGAGCTGATTTTGTGTCCTGAGGTGCTTCTGTCGAGGAGAATTTGACATAAAGGTCACGCCGCCTCAGATGTAACCGGAATCAATGGGGTTTTTAATGATAATTTCTCTGTCCTTGTGATGGTACATGGCTAGAATGTTACTCAGGTTGATGATTAGTTTGATCTCGATGGCTTTGTGCTGGGTGGCGTGTCTTGTCTGTAGTAATTGAATTGATTGAAGGTGGCTGGGTGTTTTTGAATTTTGTCCTGAATGATTGGATGCTTGTTGCAATCCTGGTATAAAAGATTTTTCATGATCATTTAGGAGTCGTCGTCTTTTGGCTGGGTAAGAGGTCTAGGATTAGTCCCTTCTTAGTTTCAGAATACCGGCTGATTTTGCTCTCAGTCTAGGATGTAGTAATTTCTTATATTAGACAGTATTATTGTATCAAAGAAAACTTTTGGTCTTTTGCATATTATTGAAGTGGTTTAGATCTTGAAGCAGGTGTATACAAAGGCATGATCCTCATACTTAATATAAATACCATTTCTCATTTCTCTCCATTTGTGTCTATCTGACGAGTTTTGAATTTTCTAATTCATTGTGTGGAGTTTTATCCATTCATATGCTATCATTCTCTAGTTTTGATTTAGGATCAGATTAAATGATGCTTTAGATGATGCATAGATTCATTGGGTTTTCATTGGGATGTTTATAAGCAGTGTGGGTTTGGGATGTTTATAAGGAGTACTAAAGGCAAGCAGGAAACGGCGGTGTAGGTACATTGTAGTAGCCATGGAGTACCTCACAAAATGGGTTGAGGCACGCGCCCTCTCGGATAACTCTGCATTGAGTATGGCAAAATTCATATATGAACAAATAATCACACGCTACGGCATACCAGTCCAGATTACGAGCGATCGAGACCATTTTGTTAACCATGTTATAAGCAGTGTGGGTTTGGGTGTTTATATTTATGGCTTGGATCTGTGATGAATTTAGTAGTTGGATTTTGTATTCTATTGTGCATTAGAGGCTCTCCTACTTGCCTTCTCCGAGAGGGCGCGTGCCTCAACCCATTTTGTGAGGTACTCCATGGCTACTACAATGTACCTACACCGCCGTTTCCTGCTTGCCTTTAGTAAACAATTCCTGCGCATTGGATGGGTTAAGGGGCATGAAATCTCTCTTGAGAGGCTTTCCCGCTCTCTGACAGGTATGGCAGCTCACCACCCATTCTCTTGCGTCATTGTAGATTGTTGGCCACCATAATCCTGCTAGGAGTATTTTTCGAGCTGTCGTGTCTGGCCCCATGTGTCCTCCTGCCGGACCTTCATGTGCTTCTCGTAGTACCCCCTGGACTTCCTCCTCCATGACGCATCGATGAAGGACTTGGTTGGGTCCCATCTTATATAATAGTCCATTAATAAGCTGAAACGTTTTACTTTGTAATACCAACTTCCTTCTCTCACTTGACTGCATCCCCTGTGGAAACTGGCTTGATGAGAGGTATTCTCCGATGCTTGTGTACCATGTTGGTAACACGGCAATTCTGAATAAGTGTGCGTCAGGAAAGTCATCATTGATGCCTTTTGGAGGTTCGCCAGACTTAATTCTTGAAAGGTGATGTGCGCATACATGACTTTTCTCGGGTCGTACTATAATGTTGAACGTGAATTCTTGTAACAAGAGTAAACATCTACTCACCTGCCCTTGAATTTTGGGCTTGTTCACCAGATACATCAATGCCTGGTGGTCAACATAAAAGACGAATGGGGTTGCCAGCAAATAGTGTCGGAACTTCTATATGGCGTAGACCATTCCAAGTGCTTCCCTCTCAGTGGTGCTATAATTTTTCTCGGCTTTGGACAAAAGTCTGCTTGCAAAGTAGATAGGGTGGTCCAGCCCGTGGTCTCCTGTTTGCGCTAATGTTGCCCCGATAGCGAAATTCGATGCATCCACATGGACATGGAATTCCTTATCCCAGTCGGGGTATGCTAGGATTGGTGCAGCTACTAATCTTTCTTTTAGCTCTTCGAATGCCTTTTCTTGTTCTGTGGCCCATGTGTACAGTTCTCCCTTCCGGGTCAGGCCGTCTAGTGGGTACGATACTTGGGCAAAATTTTTAATAAATCGTCTGTAATACCCAATGTGTCCTAAAAACGACTTGACCCTAGTTACGTCCGTTGGGGGCTCCATTTCTAGGATTACCCGTACCTTGTTTGGGTTTGTTTTCAATCCCGCTTTGCATATTGTGTCCCAGTAACTTCCCTCGAGGCACCATGAATCTGCATTTTTTGGGGTTAAGTGCTAATCTCGCCCGTTAGCACCTCTCCATGCACTCTCTAAGGGCCACCATGTGTGTCTTGGCCACTAAAAATAGACCAATCATTGAGGAAGGCTTTGAAATTCCCCACAGATATCTTGTCGAAGATTTGCAGGATGATTCTTTGGAAGGTCGTCGGGGCGTTACAAAGTCCGAAGGGCATTTGGTTGTATGCATACACTTCGTCTTCCACTATGAAAGTTGTTTTCAGCTTGTCTTCTTCCGCGATGGATATCTGGTTGTAACCCGAGAATCCATCCATGAACGAGTAAATCTTGTGTCCTGCTACTTCCTCCAAGATACTGTTTGTAAAAGGGATTGGAAAGGGATCTTTGATTGTGACTCCATTTAGACACCTGAAGTCCACACATTCTTATTTGATTGGTGTCCTTTTTTAGCGAGATCACAATGGGTGACACCCACTCGCTCGTCTGCACTTGAAATATGATGCCTGCCTCAAGCATCCTCTCAATTTCTTCATTGACACGGGCTGCATAATTTTTATTCATTCTGTACGGACGTTTTTGTACGGGTACAACTCCTTCGACCAGTGGAATTCGGTGAACACAAAGTTCTGGCGGTACTCCCGTTAGGTCTTTATAGGTCTAGGCAAACACATCTTTGTACTCTGTGAAGATTTTAAATGTGGCTGCCTTCAGGACGGGGTTCCAGTCATCCCCTATGAAAATGTTCCTTGGGTTGGTCTCGTCCCCCAAATTCATGGTCTTCACCGAAGGCTCTTCATACTTGATCGGTTTCTCTTTATCAAATTGATGTGCTAGAGTTTCTCGGATTTGGAGCTCTCCCTCTTTATACTCTCCGTATTGTGGTGGAAAGGTGGACTTTTCCTCTTCTTCCTCTATCTGTAACATGTTGCAGTGTCTCAATTCATAGTCTTCCATCTGCCAATGGAAAAGCCTGTTTAGTGAATCCATGTCGTCATCCGAGTACCCCTCTATTTCTAAGATTCCTTCCTCGTTCGGTTCCATCCGCTGCTTTCCTTCATCTATTTCGTCTTCTCCTTCGGACTCAGATGATGACGCCATGTCCTCACTTACCATCTGTGTCCTTAAGCCAATTGTCAATTTCCGACTGCCTTTTTCCATTGAGAGAGTATTCCTTTTCCAATCATGGTTTACCCTTGCCTCTACCAACCAACGTCTCCCTAGTATAGCGTCGTAGCCCTTCTTCTTTAATGGTATTACTATTAAGTCGAGAACAAAGGGTTGTGTGCCGATCGTGACCCGCTATGCCATGAGAGTCCCGATGGGTTTAATACCATGCTGGTCGGCGCCGACTAGTTGGAACGTGGGTGGCCATAACGTGGGCTGTCCGAGTCGTCGCCATGTTTCCTTCGGGAGCACATTGACACCGGAACCTCCGTCCACAATGGTGTCTGTCAGAATGGATCCGAGGATGCCCATTTCTACCACCGCGGGGTGCCTTCCTGTGTTCATTGCGAGTAACATGGGGTCTTCTGCTGTTCCGAGAGTGCCCTCCTTCTTGAGAGGGTTTTCTGCTGTTCCAAGAGTGCCCTCCTTCCTGAGAGGGTTTTCTACTGTTCCGAGAGTGCCCTCCTTCCTGAGAGGGTTTTCTCCGTGGGTTCCTTCTGGCCCACTTGATATGTTCGGCAATGATGTCACGCCCAATAAAGTTGTTTTCAATTGTGGTATAGCTATAAGGTCTTTTAATTTGATTGGAATTTTTGCTTGCAACACCTGCCGTATGATGTTTAGTTCCGTTAGGCCCCTCAGAGAGGTACTGGTGCTGCCGTTCGTTTCTCTTCTCTCAGCCATCATTTCCTTCTCGATGTCAGCCTTCGCTTCTTGCATTCTCCTTATCGCAACTTCAGGATCGGGGTAGGTCACTTTCTTCACCTGTGCCCGAGTGATGACCAAAATTTCCTCCGCATTGCCTTCAATGTTCAAGAGATTCACTCTTGGCTTAGGACACTTTGCATCATTGTGGTCTTCCGGGCCACACCATCTCCATAGAAACTGTGGTACTTCTCCCTTCGTGCAGTCTCTTGCAAAGTGCCCCCACTGATTGCAATTATGGCACTGTATCATTGGTCGTCCGCTCGTATCGTATTGGAGGTGGCTACGGCCCTCGTTGTTATTGTTGTTGTTCCCGCCTCTTCCTCCACACCGGTTGTTCTTGAAATCGACAGATGATGCTACGTTGGCATTTGTGTTTGTGGCTCTTGAAGCTGAGATGGATGTTTCCTACGTCATTAATATTTGTTGAGGCCCTCTGGTCCTCATATTGTACGGACATTCTTTGGTGGAATGTCTGACAATTTGGCAGATATCGCAAAATTGTTTTTTCGGGCAGGATTCCTTTGTGTGACCTTCCCTATAGTCCGTGCACCACAAGTCCCCTTTGTCGCCTCTGGTGGGGGTGTTCTTCATTGTCTTAAACTCCTTCATCATCCGAAACATGTCTTTCTGGAGGGCTTCTATTTTCTTGCCGGATTCTTCACTACTTGCCTCTCTGTCAGAATCATCATCTTCTAATGATTTATTCTTCTTTTTCTTTGCCGTTTTGCTTTTGCTCTCGAGGTCCATTGCTCAATTGTATGCATCGATGTATGACGGTGGAGGTACTATCTTCATTTTTCTCCTGAGAGCCGGCTTGAGGCCCTCGATGAACCATCTCTTCTTTAATCCATCTGCTGGTGGACTTTCCATTTTTCCCACAAGTTCCTTGAGTTTTTGTGCGTATCCACGGACCGTCTCTTCCTTTGTCTGCTTTGTGCTGTATATTTCCGCTACTATTTCGTTGTCATCTTGGAGTAGTCAGAATTCTTCTTGAAATTCTTTCTTTAGATCTTTTCATAGGGTTACCTTCGTTGGATCAAATGTACGAATACCAGTCAATGGCCACACCTCTCAGGGTAGCCGGAAATTGCCTCAGCCAGTTATTTTGATCTGCAACCCCGTTGTCTGTCCATATTGTCTCACATGTCTTGCAGTGTCATTTAGGGTCTTCTTTCCCGTCGCCCAAAAATTTTGGTAGCTTTTGTTTTTGTCTTGCCATGATTGCTTGCACAAGTGCTGGTTGTGTTGGTGGTACGTTCGACTGGCTAGGTACCACGGGTTGTATTACTACTGCCGGTTGTGTCGGTACGGTGGATGGCGTTCCGTTACTTGCAATTTTTTGTCTCTTTACTTGGTGTCTCCAACCCACTAGGAGTGTTTGAGCTTGGCAGTCTGCCTTGATTCCTGTGCCCCTCGGTCACTTCAGTACTCATGGTGGCACTCGTATCCTCTGCCTCTCTGCCCTTGGCCTCTTCTCTCTCCCTTCTTCTGGCCTCCCTTGCCTCCATTCGTGGAGTTAAGGTTAAGTTTCCCAATAAGTTCCTAGTCTCCTCGACGAAATTCTCCCAATTTCCCTCTCTGAGGATGTCACTGTTAGCCTCTGAGCGTCCTTCGGCGATCCTTCAGAGTTTTTGCCTTCTCTCGGCCTGTTGCTGCAATAGCACGTTTCTTCTAACAATCTCTCCTACTTCCTTCTTCTTATTCCTATCTTTATTTAATTGATTTGGCATACATGTTTTATTTATATCTCCACAAGAAATATCAACACATGATAAAATTAAAAGAGCACTTTTTATTTATTCAGTCTTTTTCATGCTACATATGTTATGACATATTCATGACAATGTGTTCTCTTTATTTATTCTCCTTCCCTAGTCTTTTTCATATTTCCCTTCCAGCGGGATTCATCACGGTCTTCTTCTTCTCTCCGGCGATAGTAGTCGCTCAGGATTTCTTGCCGCCTGGCCTCTCGGTGTATTTCCTCACGCCGATTTTGAAGAGCTAGGAATGTTTGCGCCAACAACTCTGCAAGGTGAGATAGTAGATGGTTCACTGCACGATTGACACGCAGGGCATCCCACACTGCGCCTTCTGGTACTTCCTCTCGCTCCGCTTCCATTCAGACATGTGTCTCAACAGACGCCTGCAACAGTGCAGTGAAGTCGTTGGTTAATGCCCGTTCTCCTTCAAAGAGTTCCTCATTCTGGCTTTCCTCGTCTTGATTGTTCTCTATTGGCTGACCCATATTTTCCCTTCCGCCATTCACGCTGTGTTACTCTTGCCCACAATTTTTTAAAGGCAACGACGCCAAATGTTTACCCACTGTGGTAACTCAGTGTTGCAAAAACATAATACCGAATAACAAGTAACTCAAAGAATGCCAGAGAACATAAATGCTTTATTCATTATTCCAAATTCATAAGTACAAGCCTATCGCAACACCATACAGTCCCGTGTCCATCCCCCCGAGAGGGTATACATTCTATCCGAAGGGGCATGACCGAAATGTTGTGTCGTAACTGTCTCACCTCTCGGTTACTAACAACTGAGATTAACATAATACTTTATTACATGATAACTTGTACATACAATTATCCCGACAACAATGGATAAGGCATTGGTCAGTAGCAAGTATATCCTGCAATAATGTGTTTGGTATGGTGTGTTACATCCCACAAACATTAATCATTACCAGTCCCAAAATCCCTCAAAGTCTTGAGGTCACAAGGCCATTTTGTTCCACCATAGCAATGGGGAGTCAATGAATGACTGGTTACCATTTAGTACTTTCTTGCTATCGTCGGCTTTGTTCAATCCAGTTTAAAGTCCCAAAGGTGCCATATGTTATTGGATTAGGTACACCCGCCTTGGTTTTGCAGAGCCAGAAGTGTAGAGGGCAGTCTTGTCCCTGTAGTTGGTCCAGTTACCTACTGATATCTCCATATTTGGAACTAACCCCTCCTCAAAATCAGTCTTAGGTATATTGGTGTCTCATGGAGTGTAAAATCCTTTTCAGGAACGAACAGTGTCTTCCTTTCAGAAAATAATATTTCCCTAGTCTCCCAGAGGAAGGTTTTAAACTGTTCTAAAAGCTTTGCATTGACGCATTGCCTTAGTTTGGCTTTCACTTTGTTTAATCCTCTCCCTTTCCAAAACCCTTAAGATCAAAGAGCTGGCTTCTAGAATCCCAAAGGTTGTTTCCCAGAGCCCATTAGGTCCCATGTGTGTGAAACTTCCTAACCACCCTTATTTAGGCATGAGCCTCTTAGGGATCACTAATAGGCTACTACTAAGAAACCAACTTTATGCAGAAGCTTACAGCTTGAAATGAGTCTCTTTTTGCCTCGTATTCTTACCTCATAATGGTAATCTGCAGATGTTATGTGAAGAATGACTTATGCTCTGTTACGTTTGTATTTGTATTTGCTGTGGTCCTTTTGCTTTGCTGGTAAATAACCATTTCCAAGTCATACTATGGGTTTCATATAAATGTTATGTCTGTTTAACATTTTAAATTTTTCTTTTTGTCTTAAGAATGTCTTGTTAGTCACAGGTTAGGATGTTTATAAAGTGTTCACACAATTTATTTCAGTGTCAGTTTTTTAGGCATAAAAAATGGTATCCATTGTTTCTTAGTTTTTTTATTATAAAATTTTAAATGACCTGTATCTGCTTGCACAGAAGAAATGTTTGAACTTTGACCTCATTTTGTGACACAGTGCAACTGCAAACTGAAATTCCCATTACTGAAAAAAGGACTTAAAAACAATGTGGAAAACAATCTTCTTTTTCATGCAAAATCACATTGTAAAACTGTGTGCGACCTTTTGACAGAAACTATGAGTTTTAGAGGTTCTGAGAAAAATTTACCACGACTCACCAGTTACTTGTGAGCCAGTCCAAGCTGCCAGTTTTGCTAATAACTGGTGATTTTTTTCAACTATGCTTTAAACCTTCCTTTTGTCTAAACCAAATCTTGAATTTGATGCCACTGAAAAATCAGATCCGATTGGCACACTTGCCTAAAATTGGATTGTTGTGCTGTTATGATTCTTTCAGAAAAATCTGAAGATAATAAGCATATGGAAGATGTTCCAAAGGATTAAGATGCAAATACTTTGTATGGCATGCTTATAGTTATTTTTGTATTTCCTTCATAGTCTTCTCTGAGTTTAGTAAAACAAAGCTGCTAAATGACCATGAAATAGAAAGTAGAGAATTAGTCATTTTTAGAGTTTATTCCGTTTTCTTTATTATTCCATCTTCCATGATGACATTCCTTGTGAAATTTCAGATTCAGGGAAGCTATATATGTGGGGTAAAGGCAGAGATGATCAATTAGGTGTTCCTGGTCTGCCGGATACACAGCTTTTACCTGTCTTAGTAAACTTTCTAGTAGAGGATGAGAAACTTGGCCCTGCTCATGTTCTTGCAGTTTCTGCAGGAGCTTCACATGCAATGTGCCTTATCTCAAGATCTGGAATGTAATGTTTGGCAAGCACAGAAGTGTTTGCCATATCAAATACTAGCTGAATTTGCATCTTATTGCTAGACAGTATGTTAATTGTACACCTAAAATTCTATTACAAAAATGTCTTTTGTTCTTACAGCTCTAATTTGCATTATGATCAATTCTTTTGTACATGTCTTGCAAATTGGATTAAGGTTTTGTATGTGAATTCCAGTGCATCATCAGTATTGGAATTCAAATTTTGTTAATTAGTTGAATAAGACAAAATATTTTTGATATATTTTCATTGCGTGTGACTATTTCAGTTGTTTGCAATATTGATAAAATCAAAATGTTTTGTACATTATAATACGGCCTTTGGCAAGCTTCTTGGAGACAATCAGAGACTTGCTTAATGACTTAATTACATGATGCTTTTCTTAGTAAGTTGATTAGCATTGATTTAATCTGCAGAAGTATCATATTTATTTATTAAATGAATCTGATATTATTGCTAATATCAATGATGTGGTGACAACAGATAGGTGGTACAGTTCTCTTCTGGTTAATAATAATTAACCTTAGACCTAATATCTTTTGTGATTATATTACTTTCAGGTGTATACAAAATGATGGATCTGGGTTGATCAAAGTGTGGGTTAGGGTACGAAGTAGTAAAAAAATGCTATAAGAAATAAAAACAGTGTAATGCAGGTACTAGGAGATGTTGGGATGGGTTGCTGGGATGGGGGAAGAAAGGGCTTCAATTTGGGGATGGCGGGGGGGACGGGGTGGGGCAGTGGGGTGAGGGAGAGGGCGAGGGTGGGGCGGTAATATACTATATATATAGTACTTGAAATGCTAGTTATGAAAATGATGTACAACAACACAAGAACTGATAATACCAAATGCTTGAACATAGCAAATTTGCAACATACCCAATACAAAATACAATATACTTGAACATTGAACATTGAACATTGAACATTGAACATTGAACATTGAAGTTTTCATTTTGAACATTGAATATCGAATTACCAATTACTATTAAAAATTTAAATTATTGGCAAATAGAAGATTTTGATTTATATTATATATAAAAAATATCATAAAGATGGTTACAATCCTAACCGGTGATTGAGAGGGAGGGGGGAATCGGTCAAATCAACTTATTTCATATTATATCCTATGAAACAGAATACAACTATTGTGTGATAATGAAAATATAATGTATGTTTAACTTAAACATAAATCACATGCAACTACTTACACATGATATATACATGGAAACCCTTGGTTAGAGGGAGAAAATCACGGTGGGACAGAACCCGCAATCGTCACTACTGCAGTAATAAAGTTGCCCTGTTAAAGGCTTGCAACAACACTTGTTAGAATGCTACTCTATGAAGAGATTTAACATAGATTGGTTAAGATCTTAACCCTGGTAGGAGTCGTTTCACCAGAGGACTTAAGAACATCAATCAAGATGTCACTCGGTTAAGGGATTTATACAAAGGAACCTGTTAGGGTTCACCCTAATAAAAGTATTTTCATGAACTTCAAACAATAAGAAAGATGATGTTTTGTAGACACCTAATTTGTCATTCAGATCATACCTGTTCTATTCCTCGCTCAACTTGGTTGTTCAATCTTTGTCGTTCACTCTTGGCGATTGTATCCCTTCTCAGAAGACTCTACTGTTTTGCTTTATCTATGCGCACTGGATTGCTCCAACTATGCTAAATTTATGCACAATGACTTGTATATATAATGATCCTCACAATTCAAATTCAAATTGTGGCGCCAAGCTATAAGTCCTCCAAAATGCCGCTGTTCTGAAAGCCATGCCAAAAAGCTCACATGCAAAACTCCAGTGGTCAAACAAATCCTGTTAAAATCGGATTGGATATACGAGACAATTGGAAATCATAAAAGCACATACCAGAAGGTCTAATACTATTGCACAAAAACCGATGTGCTATTTGTTGAGTCATCTGCCTTCTTTAGTTCTCTACTAGATTGGTTAGACAAGATCGATATTGTTGTGACCAGGTTCCCTTTATGTAACAAGTTCATTTACACTGGTTATTTAGCAAGTTTGAAGTTTGTCAATTGTGACAACTACCGATTGACCATTGCTGCTCTAACATTATGACCAGTGTGTTTGATGTTTGCCAATGATGACAACTATGCATAATGCCAACAATATGATATCAAAACAAGTTCAAAATCATATCAAAATATAGTGAAGGGAGGCCTCTAATCATCCCCCAAGGAAAACTCCTTATCACTAGAACTATTGGATTCGTCATAGTCAAGATCCGTCAAAGGAACACCAACCAACCCTACATCTCTAGTTGCTCTAGTCTCATCTTGATTGGGGATAGGGGACATGTACTAGACGTCCTTGGGACAGTTAAGGGATGCCTAGGCGTCCCCTAGACATCTCGGGGATGTCTACTCGTCCCCGCGTCTCGATGACAACTTGGTGGTGGGAAAGCGGTGGTAGGGGGACACCAAATCCCTATCTCGGGGATGTCCCCGACCTAGGGACGAGAGTGTTTGGGGGGGGGAACACGTCCCCGTGTTACATTGAATAAAAATGAGTTTGAGAATTGCAATACCATTCCAATTTCTTCAGAATGTTTGAATACACCAAGCTTCAAAACAAAAGAAGGCTATTGAATTTACTTGCCAATTTTGCATTCTTCTTTCACATAGAAAATCTTTATTTTTTTTCAAAGGGGTTGGCAATTTATGACCATTTGGCCATTTCAACAAATAGGCCACAATTTTTTGACTTGTTGGGTTCATAAACCTTCATTACCTAGTGACAAAGGGTCAAATTGGGATGTTATGTCCTTTCTCTTTTTTTCCATATGATATTCAATATATTCCCTTTACTTTTCCAGGTGTCCTGATCCACATCATGTTTCAAGGATGTGAGGATGCCTCATTAATGTCTTTGGGCCCATGAACAAAAAAAAATGGGAATGGCTAGGAGAAATAAGGAGTGGAAGGTGGAAGGGAGTGATGGAGGGGATATTTGTTCATGACTAGGATGACTTGGTATGTTCCTTGACATCCTAGGGATGCCTAGATGATCAAACTGCTATGACCCTCCACTAACCTCTCCTACACCCCCAAAATAAATGAAAATAAAGGGGACATCCATTCTCAAAACCCTAAACCTAGATTAAACCACTTCAAGTTAACAACAAAACGTAAAACCAATGTTACCTGGGGACGTGTTTCCGGCATAGTTTGACCCGTCCTAGAAATGAGGAAGTCTTGGAAACTAGGAAACTTTCAGAAACCGTCCTTTGGCTGTCCCATAAAATTAACGTTTGAATTTTGATAATTTGTTCAACTTTCACTCTCATGTGAACTCTTAGTGTAAATTATTTAACACAAATGTTATATGTTAAGGTTCATAATGTATATATGCTTGATTTATCCATGTTTTCAAACAAATATTCAAAATTTCTTTATATATTTTAAATTTCCCCTACTTTTTATATAGCTGTCCCCACTGTCGTCCCTTGCTTCGAGAAAAGAAAATCCATACTGGAAACCTGTTTCCCTGTCTCCTTGTCCCCCTTCCCAGAAACTTGGGGTAACATAGCATAAAACTGATTTATTATTTAATGTTTGGCCATGCCTCTTTGGTGGTCATTTTCTTTATTTCTTTTAAAAGACCTCAAAATATACATTGCAATTTTGATTGCTTTTGGCCATAATTAATCATACATCTTCCTCTAAACATGCATCTCACTATCCTCTTTTATAGTGTGAATTTTCAGCTTAACTACCTTTTCTTAGCAGTAGTCCATGATGTTTACATAACTATAGAATCTAATTAGGTGTGACCACCATAACTTCCCCTACATTCTTTGTCAAAGCTCTCTTGCTTCCATGGCCCCTAAACAGACTTTCCTAATTTATGCTCAAACAATACTTTAACTTCCAATCCTTTGCAACTTCTTGCAAAAACATATGCCTACAATATTGAATACAAGACAACTACAAATGTGAGAAAATACTGAGCACCATGAAAGACTGTGTGCATAGGTCCACACAAATATGAGAAAATCAAAATGTTATAAGGTGAATTAGTGAATTTGTCCTTTGTTCCCTCTATTTTTATGCATAGAAAGATGTCTTCATTTCTTAATGTTGGCTCTCCATATGCAACCAAATAAGATAAAGACATGTTTTTGGACCAACTCATGTCTTAGCTTAGTTGTAGAAGACATTCCTCCTCCATTGCTTTTGTACCATAAAAATTATACATCCTATTGCAATGATATAATTGACAACTAGTTCAATATAAAGTATCATAAGTAAGATGTACTTATGTAAAACACAACATAAATTTCATAATCAGACATGTAGTTGGCATAAGTAAAAAATGTTTTAACTTGGGAACATGCAATGGAATTTTTATCTTCACATGACCATTGACTATATTAGGCTTATTATAATATTATATGTACACTCAGTTGAATATTTTTTCTTGTATTGCGTAACACTCCTACTTCAGTGTTTATGGAAGCATTTTCCTAGAATCATTAGAACATTGTTCTCATCTTCAACATTTTGAGATCAACTATGAAACTCATCATTAGGAAATACTACATAGTTGTCAGCAATGAGTGCTTAGATATAGCCTTAATAGCCTGTAATCTACAAGGAAGGTGAGCCATTTGAATTTCCTTTTTCTAGTTAATACATTGTTCTTAAAATTGTAATTTAAAATTTTCTGTTAATGAGAAAGGATTAAGCATGATAGAATTTGTCCTCTTAGACTTTTTCAGATCGATTTTGATGGAGCTTCTTGAGGCAATACAAGGTTTTTAGGGGTAGCTTGTGTCATTTGAGATAGTGCAAGAGCTTTTAATTCAAGTGGCTTCCAAGATACTTATAAATGGAACTAATAATGAAGCCAATGCCCATGCTTTTGTGTTCAGCCTTCGAGTGGCTTCCCAAAGTGGATTGAAGTAGATTTCATTGAGAGAGATTCAGTGATCATTATCAATGCCATACAAGTTAATAATATTAAAATTGAAAAAATTAAAGCATCTCAAGATAGGCTTGGGGGGTGCTCAATTCATTTGGTATTGTTTCCAAGAGCATTGTTGTAGAGGGATAAATAGAGTTGCATATTGTTTGGCAAATTATGTTATTGATTCCTATGAAGGGTTGATCCAGGTTTCAAATTTTTTTGGAAATGGGTTCCTCCTTAGGGTCACCATCAATTTTTTCTTGTGTTTCTCATTAAGTATTTGCCTTTTTAGGTCATCACGCCTTTCTTTCTTTGTACTTTCATCATTATAGCTTTTGATTATGTGGTATTTGAAGGGACTTATCTAACATGGACCCTAAGAAAGTTTTGAATTTTACACTTGGAAGGAATATTGAATTTTAAGAGAATGGTTCATCCCTTTGAAGATATTTGTTTGATCCCTCATTTCATGGTCTGAGTGTTTAGCAACCAAGCGTAGGGTATATGGAGTCACATTAGTTCTTGCTATTTGAAAAGAGATAAATTGGCTTTAAAGGCCCCATCATCAATACTAGGCTTGCCACTATTTTTATGATCCAAAAATTAGTGTTATCTTTTTAATATATCTTTCAACAAAATGCCAAGAACAATTGATCTGAAAATTGAATGAGATGTTTAAACTTAGTTGTTTTTGTAGCTAAGAAAATGTTGCAAGTACACCTAGCAAAGAGATGGCCACTTTAGTGACTCTATGGGCATTTTGTATTCTTTGCAACAAAGGAATATTTGGCATTTTGTTTTAGATGTTTACTAACAAGCTCCAAATGATTTAAGATTTTTTTGTGAGCCGTCCTAATCTCATGTAGGTTGTTTGGGTATGTTGTGCAATATTATCATTGAGAATTATTGTTATCACTTAAAATGCTAAGTATTGCAAGAGATCAACATTTTAGTGCGCACTTGCAAAATGATTCAATACATGTTTTGGTGGTGGTTTGAAATAGTATCTTTAGGCGCATCCATGATAAGCAGGTAATGAAAACGAGATATACATCTAGGGCATCAATATAATCAAACTATTGTTTATAAAAACCAAATACCATTTAGGGCATCAATATAACCAAAACCATTGTTTATGAAAACTAAATACCTTCTAGGGTATAAATATAATCAAACTACTATTTATGAAAACCAAATAGCATCTAGGGCATCAATATAATTAGAACACCAAAAGTTTCAGTAGTCATGAGGGATGTGACACAATTGAGAGCTAAAGATATAAAATAAAGTTTCTAAAGAGTAATTAACTAGCGTACATGACCATTATAAGCTAAATACAAGAATATTACTTTAATAAGGAGTTCAAATATTTTTTTTACGGAGGATAAAAAATGACGAGTTTCAATAGAAAGTTGAGAATGACAAAATAGAAAGTGGAGAATGAGAAAATGAATGTTTTTGATTAGTTCAAAGTTTCAATAGAAAGTTGAGAATTACAATATAGAAAGTGGAGAATGACAAAATGAATGTTTTTGATTAGTTCAGCAACCTAACAAGGGGCTGACCCTTACACAACCACAACACAAAGGTTTTCAAGAGATCAACAACACATTTCCAAAGGTGTTGGTGGTTACAAGTCAGGGCTGCAAAGGATACATTGTTAGCGGGTTTACAAGTTCTTAAAAAACCACTTAGAGAACAAGGGGCCACTACTGACCACTTATAGTACAAAGGGCAAAATAGGCCATTAACAACATATGGCCCAAAGAGAACATTAATACTATAAAACCAACAACCCAGTGAGTGGGGCAGAGCAATAGAGGGATTTTGAAAGGCTCCCCAAGCCTTTACAATGAGCAACAAAATGGTGATAAGAACCATTATATAGTGAAAACTAGTCTCACTCTAGCAAAGAGTTCACCCCCTAACTACATGTACCTCCTTTCCATCTCAATAGAAAAGGAGTCCATCTTAATAGGAGTAGAAAAGGAAGAGAACATCAAAGTGGAGAGCCTACCACAAATCCATGTCATGTCCAATTAGCCATAGGAAGGAGAAGTCTGCACCAAGTTACAAATATTCTTCTTCATGAAACAAGCTCTCACCTCTATAGGAGACCCTTCCACATCAACATGAAATGTGAAAGAAGAAGAAAGTTGAATGTTCCAATCCCTTACCATGACCAAAAAAACACACTCCACATCAGTAGGAACAAGAAAACCCCCCAAATTAGCATCCATCCTTAACCAAAGACCAAAACACACCCTTGAAAACTAGTAACAACTGATTGGCCACCACAAAAATCAAAACCACTATCCTTACAAGCTAACATGGACATTCCAAACAAAAAGAAAAAAAGAAACCCAGAAGAGTCAACAACTTCCATCAACCTAGCCTCAAAGGGTAGAAAACTCCACACTAAAACTGGGATGGGTACCTTCTCAAACTCACAATATGGAGAAGCACCAAAGATCATCAAACATTTCCCAAGCCCCTGAAATATCTAGAGCGTCACATTTCCACCAACTAGAACATGGTGTGTCACACCACCAATCACCACAAGAGGGGCCACCAGAAGGCCCCAACATGTCCTTTATAAAACATGCCACCACCATACCCCACAGCCACCTCAAAGAGGTAGGAGACAAAACACCCACAACTGGAAAAAAAACAAGACAAACTTCAAGGGAGCCACTGAACAACCAAATCCTACAAACCCCTGCACAACAAAAAACAAAAGGATCACCAACAACAAAAACCCCTTAGACTCAACCAAGAAAAAGAACATCCCAAAGAGGGGATCCAGTAAACTTTCAACCACTGCAATGTAACAGGTTGAGAACCCCACAACAAGAAAAATGAACTCCATATCCAAATAAGAGAGGGTGCACAAAACTTAACCATTTCCAAGGTGAAATCTAAAAAACCAAGTAGTCACCACAAGAAACATGCCCCAAATAGAAGAGTGTAAGGGCCTTCCAAAAGCCCAGGCTTCACTAACAGAAGGTTTTAGCAACAAAGGTGAATAAACCGCAAAAAATAACATGTAGCCAAGTAAGAGAAGTCAATTGTTAAAATGGACAACATAAAAAATGCACAATTTCCACAACCCAAGAAGAGACTGTTTGCCCGTTGGGGTAAACTTAATATTGCATAGACATAGTACAGGAAATATAATAAACATAGAATATATCAGAGAATAATAGGTGCTTTCATTAATCATTCCAATGTATGAGTACATTCACATTATAATCATTGTCGTCCTCTTCACCCCTAGGTGGTACATATTTATCTACCTGAAAGGGTGTGACCAAATGTCACCGCCCAACCCAACTACCCTTCGGTAATAACTAATCACCGTCAGAACAACATAACTAATACCCGACATATAATAAAGTAGTCTTTCCGGCTAACATCATCCCCCCAAAAAGAAAATCGTCTCTAACGACTCACAACAAAAGGGAGATGAAATACACCACATAGAATAAGAAAATCACTGAGAAGGGGTGGAGGGGCGTCCCTGAAAAAGATGGAGTGCCACCCTCCCCATCAATGTTGCTTCGAGTAGTTCTTTTTCCGTCACATCACATTCTTCCCGTGCTTGCACCAAACTGGTCTCCAAAAAACACGTTTCAACTGTAGCCTCTGCTAACACAATACTATCTCCCTTAGCCAATCTGACCTTGATAGCCACCCGTGCTGCCTTCTCTACTTCCAACTCCTGGGTATGCTGAGCCAAGTGTCGCTCTACTGCCTCCAACCGGGTGGTTAGCTCCTCTTGAGCTCTATATGCATCCACCAAGACAGCCTCATGGCTAGCCAACACCTACTTTGATTCCCTCAAAGCGGAGTACCCGTATCGAAAGGTTTGCTCCAGTACTCTCTCCACCTCCGGCATACAAACACTCCATGCCTACAGCAGCTCTGGGTCTCATCAACTGGTCACACTTCCCAAAGGCTGATAACTAAATAATTTTCTCATGTCGTTCCGATGCCACAACTCACCACTGTAGTGTACCTCAAAATGAAAATGGGGGTCTAGGGGGAAACACCCCTAGCGGGGTCGAGGGGCAGCGCCCCCACCGCCAATACCAAATTAGCACCTTCAAACCCACATAAAACTCCATGGGGCACACCATTTTGTGATTTTCTTCCAATCCCATACTCTTTCTGCCGACCACTTATGTTTTTTTCACTACCTGCTTATGTCCTTCCCTTCAGTATCATACGTTATTCACTGTGAACTATTTTTATTTTTCACCGTCGTCATTTTTTTAAGAACCTTCCTCTGTATGGTGCTGGGTGTTGCTGTACTTTTCAATATCGCATGCCTTTCCTTCACAGACATACGAGCTGCTTAACCCTTGGTTGTACGGATCCTCCTATTGTGCACGTATGACAACCACTTTGTTTCTCCTTCTGCACGTGCACGATTCCTTGCCACCGTACGGCTCACTACGAAAATCTCCTTGCCTTTATTGCACGTGATGGGATGCTGAAGCCATACACCGTACTAATAGATTGCTTAGCCGTACGGTTTGAAATGAGCTTTGACTGTGGCTGGGCCGTACGATGCCGTACAGTGTTGTCTTCACATTCCGTGTTGTCAGACTCTAATGTCGTACGATGACAACCAAACGTAGTGCCCCCTGGTGAAATATGCGTTCGAGTGCTGTATGGTATTCCTTCTTGTCGTACGGTGAGATGTTCGGGAATTATAAATCGTATGGTCATCACACTTCTTTCTCCACCTTCGCCTGCTGTACGGTCACTTAATGACCTTCCTTGCGTGCGTACGGCTTGCAAGTCCATATTTTTTATCGTATGGTGGAATGATCATTCGGGCTTATATGTTGTACGACCATTTGACTTTCAGGTCGTACGGTCATCCTTGTGCTCTTTTTTTTTTCATTTTATTTTTTTATTTTAATTTTCTTTTCCCACCGTATGATCATTCAGACTTTAGTCGTACAGTTTTTTTTTAATTTTAAAAATTTAATTCTAAGTGCCTTCTGGATGCTTCTCCGGTCGCCCGTATGGACAACGCTCGAGTCGCCTGGCTGATCTCTTGAGTCCCTTTCCATCCTCTCGGGTGTTCTTCCCTCCTCTCGGGTCCATCCTCTCCTAGTAAGGTTTCAATTTGGACCCATTTATGGCCTCATGTATCTCCAGTCCATTGAGACTCCTTAACTTGACAGTCCCGTCGTAGTCGACTTCCTGAAATTTTACTAGCTTAATCTCATTGTGCAACCATTCCCTCAGGCTTTCCCTGTCGCCGAGTCTGTTTTCAATGGCGATCCAAAGGCTTGGAACCATAAATTTTACAGGGACCACGGTTTCTTGCCCATACATAAGAAGAAGAAGGAGAATAAATATTTTGTAGGCTACGGTCTTCCACACAGGATTCCAATCGTCGCGGACATGAATGATCTTAGGTTCCTCTTCCTTGTATTCACTGTACTCAGGGAGAAATGTTTCCGACTCTTCCTCAATACTTAGTATATTGCATGCTGGTCGGAAGAGTTCGTAATCCTTTATTTGCCAATGGAAGAGACCGTTCAGTGAATCTACATCATCCTCTGAGTATTCCCCCAATCCTAGCACACCTTTACTATTTGGTTCCATTCCGTCCATTCCTTCATCCCTGCAATCGTTTTCTTCTTCAGAGTAAGATTCTGAGTCTGAAGAAGAGGCTATCTCTTCGCTCACCATCTGGGTGCAAAGGTCGATGGTGAACTTCCTCCCCCCATTCTCCATCAAGAGGGTGTTTCTCTTTCAATTGTGGTTTACCTTCACTATGACCAGCCACCCTCGACCCATAATGGCATCGTAACCCTTCTTTTTCAAAGGTATCACCACAAAGTCTAGTACAAATGGTTGCGAGCCAATGGTGACCTGTTGTGCCATCAGGGTTCCGAGGAGTTTGATACCCTGCTGATCGGCACCCAATAAGTTGAAGGTTGGGGGCCACAAGGTTGGTTTGCCCAATTTCTCCCATGTCTCCTCTGGAAGGACGTTCACTCCTAACCCTCCATCCACTATAGTGTCTATTAGGATGGAGCCAAGGATGCCCATTTTGACGACTGTTGGGTACCTTCCGCTATTTACAGAAAGTATCATTGGGTCAGTTGCAAACCCTCCAGGGATGTCCATACGTGTGGTATTTGGCTGCGTGGCCAAGTTCCCCAACAATGTCGTTCCCAAGTGAGGCATGGTGTGAAGGAGGTCTTGGAGTTTCACTGGTACCTCTAATTGTAATATTTGTCTCAGAATGTGTTGTTTTGCCTCCCTCCGGCCTGAGGTGGTAGCCATCTCCCATGTTTCTTTTGGTGCCTTCATCGCCTTCTCTATTTCTTCCTTACCCTCCCGTGCCCCTTATTTTTCTTGTGATCAGGTGATGGCTAGTACCCCCTCGTCACTTCTCGTTCCCTTGATATTGAACAAGTTGACCCTGAATTTTGGGTAGTTGGCATCCTCATGGTTGCCAGGATGACACCAGTGGCATAGCTTTTGCGAGGTGTCGCCCTTGTCACAATCCCTTGCAAAGTGGCCCCACTGATTGCAAGCTCGGCAATGGATCATCGACCGACCCTTGGAGTCATATTGTGTTCGACTCATGTTGGTGTTGTTATTGCCCCTTTCACCACCGCGTCGATTGCCTCCATACCCGTTGGAGGATGCATTATTGTTAGTCTCTGCCCTCGATGTAGATGGTTTCCCTTGGGTAAATAACACTTGTTGATTCCTCACCTTCATGTTGTATGGGCATTCCTTGGTGGAATGGCCCATGATCTGGCAAATGTCACAAAATATCTTTTTGGGACACGACCCCATTGTATGGCCACTCGCCTTGCAGTCCGTACACCATATGTCAACTTCCCCCTTGCTGGTACCCCCTTTCATGGTCTTGAACTCCTTCATCATTCTCTCCATGTCCTTTTGGAGTGCCTTGACTTTTACCTTCGACTCGCCATCACTGCTATTGTCATCGTCCGAAGTATCATCTTCGTTGAAAGAGGACTTGCTTCTTTTCTTCTTGGAGGTCTTCTGTTCACTCTCCAAGTCCATCGCTCGGTTATAGGCATCTACATATGAGGTGGGGGGTACTATCTTCATTTTCCTCTGTAGGTTAGATTTCAGGCCCTCCACGAACCATCTTTTCTTCAGGCCATCCGATGGATGGCTATCCATTTTTCTGACTAACTCCTTCAGTCGGCGACTGTAAGCCCCCACAGTCTCTTTTTTCCCTTGCTTTGTTCCATATATTTCAGAGATGATTTCATTATCATCTCGTAGGAGCCTAAACTCCTTTTCAAATGCCATCATTAATAAGTCCCAGGTGGTCACTCCATTTTTGTCTAAGTCAGAGTACCAATCAATTGCTACCCCTCGGGGGGTTGCCGAAAACTGTTTCATCCATTCCGCCTGGTCAGCGACTCCATTCGCAGACCAAAGTGTCTCACATGTGCGACAATGCCGAATAGGGTCTTCTTCTCCCTCGCCATGGAACTTGTGTAACTTCTCCTTGTTAGCCGCCATATTCACCCTTCAGGGTGGGACAGTGGTATGTACAGCCTGTTGTGTTGCTGGTTGGATCATCGGAAGTGTTTGCTGTACCGTACCACTTGATGTTCCCGAACTACTGGAACTTGTAATCACCTAAAAATGGACAAAGACAATTAATGATAAATCAAGTCAAATCAAAGCAAATCAAGGACAAAATTGAAGTAATTGAATCACAATGCATAATTAGCCAATCAAAATTAAAATCAAGTCTTAATTCAAGATAAATCAAAATTGAGAGTGTTTTAATCAAATGCAATCAAATCAAAGTACAATTAAATCAAATAATTGTATAGTCTTGGATTAAATCAAATTCAACCCATTCAAGGGGTACATGGCTAAATAAATCAATTAAATCAATTAATAAATCCTAATTTCCCTCAATAACCACAAAGGGAGGAAATTCAATCAACCAATGAGATTTGAGGAAAGGCATTCACATGGATCAAGCCAAATTCAATCTCAATCACTCAAAGTGAAAGAGAATCTTGTCCATTGATCTTGTCTACTTGTCCCAATCTTCGAGGACATAAACTTTGCATTGTCTTCAAAGGGTGGAACCAAGGACTCAACCAAGGCCTAATCATGATCAACTACACTACACCCCCTACCATTGGGAAAATCTATAAAAGGAAGGCCTAAATTTCTCATAATGGAGAACCACACATCTTAGAATTGCATCAAACCTCTTGCATTTTATAGCTAGAAAGACATTTGGAGAGCTTAATTAGCAGTTACTTTGATCTAATTGTTAGCTTTAGCTTGTTTATCTTATCATTTCTCATTCTAGGACTATCATTAATGGAAGCTTGCTGAGAGCTTTGCATTAACATTCTTAGTTAGAGAACCATAGGATGCATAATTGTCAATTTCTAGCTTAGATAGATTGCTTAATTATGGTTTATTTAGTTTCTATTTCATTTATCGTCAATACTAATTCTACAAAGATACTATTTCTGGTATACAGAACTGTCCAAGCCTGGTGGGCTACTGTGATCCCCATACCCCTCTGTCACTTCGATACTCTCGGCGGAAATAGTATCCTGGGCCTCCCTCCGCACGACTTCCTCTTCTTCCTTCCTTCGGGCTTCTCTTGCTTCCATCCGTGGGGTTAAGGTTACAGACCTAAACAAGCTCCTTGTTTCCTCCAGGCGGTCCTCGTCACTTCTTCCAGCCTCCCGATTAGATTTCTCCAGTCACTCACCTTCACTTACTCCCTTCGGTAGTCGTTCGACGCATCTTCTGAATCTCTCCATTCGCTCGGCTTACTATTGTGCGAGTACGACAATTCTAGGGGCTTGTTCTTCTTCGAGTTCCTTCTTTAAATTTCTATTTTTATTCAATTGCTTAGGCATAAATTCTATTCAATGATTCCATCCTCATTCGTCCTCACATTGATATTCTCCTCCAATGGTATTCCCATCCGTCCACTCATTCCGTCACTTGCCAGATTTGTTTGGCAACGACACCGGATGTTTGCCCGCTAAGGTAAACGTAATATTGCATTGACATAGTACAGGAAATATAATAAACACATAATATATCAGAGAATAATAGATGCTTTCATTAATCATTCAAATGTATGAGTACATTCACATTATAATCATTGTCGTCCTCTTCACCCATAGGTGGTACATATTTATCTACCCGAAGGGGTGTGACCAAACGTCACCGCCCAACCCAACTACCCTTCGGTAATAACTAATTATCATCAGAACAACATAACTAATACCCGACATATAATAAAGTAGTCTTTCCGGCTAACAGAGACGACCCTTTACTCTTCAGGCCTTCCTTGACAAGGGTCCAATATACTAGAAGACACCACAAAACTGGTAGATCACACCTTAAGATCGGGTAGTAAACAACCACACCACATGTAGACTTCATGGTAAGAGAAGATGTCACCCATGAGACAGAGACATACCTCTGAGTAGCACCACCAACCACAATATGAATGTTGACCCTTCACAATAAGAATATATTTCTCAAAAGGTGCTGTAAGAAGTAGGATTTGATATTATCATAATTATTCCCAAGGGAAGAATCTTGGTACAAAAAGGTGGGTAGCTATTGCTTCCAAATTTGGGGTATACCCTCTACAATCTCTTTAAACACCACTAGAAACTAGGATGGAGATGAATTCACTATAGAAGAGAGCTTTAGGTATTGAGATTCTCATGATTTCGCTCAAACATCAAGTAACAATGAGTTATGTGTGTTTCAACCACTTATCCTTACTTAAGGAAGTCATGCTAGGAATCAAGGTTTCTTGCACCACCTGAGAGGGTGATTGTTCTACTATGATCAAACATTCTTCTACTTCTTCCATTGAATTAAGAATAACATTCCTTGGTTGAGATAGATATCCAAGTTTACCACCTCCATCTTAGAGTTTATTGACCAACTCTTTTCAACCTTTTAGTGCCATGCTTCACACTACTGAATGCCAAATCTTTGAAGAATCTCAAACTACTTAGGCTTGATTTCACAACCCAAATAAGCTAGCATGATAGACTAGCTTTGGTACCACATGAATGTCCTCCTTGATTTACACATAAATTTGTTGATTTGAGGATGTCGACATTATTTCAAACACTTAGCATACACACTTTATACATTAATTTTTAGAGTCATTTTAACACATTGAATTGATGATAAGAAGATTACATATCATTTAGTTTGAGAACCTAAAAGCTCATAAATTTGATATACCTTTTAACAAACAATTGGTTGGATTCCTTTATTAATTAAATGCAAAATATGAAAGAATATTTCTCAATATATTTAATGCAATAGAAACAAAATCAAATACAAATATTAACCTTCTAACCTCTTAAATATTCCACATTTGATTAGAAAAATAAGAAACCATTGATGAATCCCATCTACTATTAGCATTTAGGTCTAATACAAAATTTGAACCACAAGCTTTTCAAAGTGTTGTCAAATCATCTACAATTTTGATTTCGCCCACCAAATATCATGGTACATGTGTCAAGCATACCTAGGCACCACTCTTAGTATGGTCTCACTAAAACCAATCGCACACACACCCCTACAACCATAGTATGGTCTCACACAACAATATTAGAACCATAACAAATTCTTAAATCTGCCTCGCATAGTCAATGATATCATTAATTGCCCCCTTTCCCAGTCATATAATTATGAAACCAACACATATTTTGATCCTTGCAAACCCGACGCCTAGCCTGAGATGGTATGACCAGATATAAAGATAGTTCAACCAACATACATAGTAATCCTCCCTTATTAAATCACTTCTATACTTAAAATACTATAAACTTTGGGATCCAAAGTAGAACTAAACTTCAATGTAATATGCCAACAAAAAAGTAGATATCAAACATTCAACATGTTGGAAGAGTAGTGTAGATAGTTATGAGGTTTCAATTATCTAAAATTGAAACTCTCTATTCAAACTAAAGAATCAAATCAATGTTTTTTAAAATATTCATATCTTTCTACAAATATTTTAACAAATTAAAGTTCGATCAATTTTGTAGACTCCTTGAATACAAGCTAAAACTCTAAATGAATCTGTCTGCATTAATCATGAATATCTTTCACTACCACGGCTAATCTTTTCAAGAGGATTTTTGTCATACATAAGGTTGAGATGAACCAAGTTCAATTTCCAAATCACAAGACTTCATTGGAGATAATTGTAATAATCTACATATCAAATGCGTTGATATTTTTGGCCTTTTTGGAAAGATCAAATCAATGACATGTATGATGAGATGAATAATAAATAATATACCTATTATTTATTATTTATCTCAACATACATCTCATTAATTATTGTATTAAACTCTGAATGAAAGATAATAAACATCTTTGTATTGTCCTAGAGGGACGACTTCATATTGTCCAAAAGAGACGACTTGTGTTAAATTTTATGTGAAATACTTCTAGCCAATTCTAGTCAGCATTTACCATTGACATTGAGGATGTCTTCACACACACACACACACACATGCGAATTGTGGTGCAAATTATCTAAGATATAGAAGACATAACATGTCAAGGAAATTCACACCATCGGCAGATCCAAATTTGATCATTGCAGTAATCATAAATTGAATAATAATTATTCATTTCTCATACACATCAGAAGGATATATAGATGGAAGAACATTAGGCTCAAGGTGAAGAGTAATTACTTGCTACAAGACGAGTATTATCTTCTCCTTTCTTTGTTAATTTCTGTAATTCTTATTTTCAGTCTTAAAAGCTATCTATAGATTGTATTTTCCTTACATAAATCTGAATATATTAACATGGTATTAGAGCCAAGGTAAAAAAAGATCCATCTCAAAGTTTAGGAAAACAATCTCAAACTTTTAAGGCTTAGAAATATTGGTAATCTAGCCCTCTATTCAACCCTATCAACTCAAACATCAAATTGATATTCTTGGGTTATTGATAGTAGGCCTTCTAGGCATATAACTGGATTCAAAGAGAATTCAGATTCATTTATAGAAACATGTAGAGAAGAAGTCACTGTAGGAGATGATACCTCTTATCCTATCATGGGAATTGGGAATTGTCTTATCCAATTGAAATCCGGGATAACCCTTCAACTATCTGATGTCTTATATGTCCCAGGAATAAAACAAAATCTTGTCTCCAAATCAGCCCTTCAAGATAAAGGCTATAGAATCACCTTTATGGAAGGGAAAGTATTGGCATGGCCTAAAAACTCAAATCTAAAACCAGCCTATTCTATAGGAATTCGTCATGAATGCTTATACAAGCTTGATACAACCTCTCTCAGTTGCATCCACTGATCCTTGTGAACTATGGCATAGGAGATTAGGTCACCTAATTTTTTAGACATTATCATCTATGTTCAAAATAGTCGCAGGTCTTCCTAACCTACCCTTAAAACATGAAGGTGTCTGTAAAGGTTGCGCTCTAGGAAAGAATATTAAGACTACCTTTAACAACAATGAAAGTAAAACTAAAGAAATTCTAGAAATCATTCACACTGACCTTTGTGGGCCCCTACCTGTACCATCCATAGGAGGATGTCTATATTATATTATATTATATTTGTGGATGATTTCTCTAGGAAAACATGGATATAATTTCTCAAAAGAAAAGAATCAATTGAAGTTCTCAAGAAATTTAAAGAGTTTAAATCTATAATAGAAAATCTCACTAACAAAAGGATAAAATTTCTTGGATTAGATAATGGAGGTGAGTACACTTCTGAGGTCTTCATGTTGGAAATCTAATATGGGAAAGTGAGATAGTGAGAGGGGGGGTGAATAAGATATCTACTAGTATCTCCATTTTGACATAAATTCACTTGCATAACATAAACATCAAATTAAATACTGAAATAGATCTAATATTCTAATCTTTATCCATGAAATTGAAACATAGCACAAAGATTTTGGTTACCTAGAAACCCTTGAAAGGTAAAACTGGGGTGGGGATGACACCCACAAATCTTCACTACTGCAGTGTTAAAGTTTTCCTGTTAGGGCTATAAATTTTTGATCATAAACTAATGATCTACTTGGTGAGGGGTCTACCCTACTAAGAGCTTAAAGACTTATACAATCTACCTTGGTAAAAGGATTTAAACTTACAACAAAGTAAGCACTCAGTTAAGAGATTTTCTTAGGCCTGTTAGGACCACTCTGTTAAGAGATTTACCCCGATTCACCTGTTAAAATGTCTCAGTACCCGATCCTTCAATTTTCACTGTGATGCCGATAACAAATCTTTTCCTTCCAATATAGATTTGATCTCCTCTATCAAATATATCTCTGTTATGTCTTTCATTGCTTTGCTCGGTCACTTTTACTGATCTCTGCCTATATCAAAAGTGCTTCTTTATTCTGTATATGAGATCCTTCTTCTTACATACATCATTTTAGGGTTCAGATCTCATCTTATATAGACAAAAAATCAACTTCCATAAATCAAGATCAACGATCTAGATTATCTACTTATGCCGCTTAAGCATTCCCTAAATCTGATTGGCTACATAGATTTCATAGGGATTAATGATTACAAATCTAAAGCATAATCACCTCTGTGATTTCCTCAACAAACATAAAACTTTGTATAGATGTCGGCCAAAATGGTTTACCTAAGTGTTTGTGCCATTACAAACACATATGTCAAATTTGGCTTACTCGACATATGAAGTCTCTGACACTTGGCATTAACTGTTCTTGATTTACTAGTGCTCGACACTGACATATCTACACAACTCGACATAAACTTCTTGGCTATTACTGAAGTACTCAGTGACCTCTGACTTTCTCAGCAATAACTACTACTTAGTAAATGTACAATATACAAGTCTAAACATATATCGGCCTATACATGATGACTCAGTCACAGTGATGACCGACCAACATTGCCTAGAAAATGACTAAGTGTAAGACACTAATAGACACCAAAACTTAGGGATCAACAATCTCCCCCTTTGACATTAGTGGCAAAAACACTTTGTCATGACATTTACATTACATTACATTACATGAGTACTTAGTAATAAGAAAACTCCCCCTAAAACTTGACTCAGTCTACATACACATATACATATACATAAGACTCTTTTACAACTAAATATATACATTGTAAAATAATATGTCATACCATGATATACATTCCTTCCCTGTATTCCTCTGTATATAGCATTTCCTCTATTCTTTTATGTTCTTTCCTTGTGTCATTTCACCCATTCCTATGCTTTAAGCTTTGTCATTCCCCCTTTATATTCTATGTCATGTCATTTCCCCTTGGTTGTGTCACTTGAAGTTCCTAGGGTGTAGGGTTTTGAAATACTTATCCAAAAATAGTTTATGGAGCTGCATTATCATACGTAATGCATTGTTGCATCTGGACCTTACAAACTCCAAAACCTATGACTTAATTTCTAGCTTGACAGCTAGCTCAACTAGGCTCTCTACAATAGAGAGATGAGGGTCTCTCTGCACTAACTCCTTTGTCATGGCTAACTCCTTTTGCATAACCTCAAGATGAGGTGTTATCATCATTTGGATTGAAATTAGCCTTGCCCTTATTCTTCCATCATTAGCCATCAACTTGACTAATCTTCCTTGTGCATGTAGCAATTGGGTGAAGTGGATGGAGCTGGAACTTACATCCATGCTCAGCGAATGACCTGTAGACTTTAAGTCTAATTGCAATTTGTCAATCGATTCCTGATTGTCCTTAGTGAACTCTTCAACATTGCATAATTTATTGTACAAATAATGAGCATTCTGCACAACTTGCTCTAGATTTGTCACTATGGCAGAAAGTTCTACCTATTTGACTGCAATGTCAGTTGAAACCTTTTCTAGTACCTTGGTCTCAAATTTTCTCTCAGATCACTGCAAAAGTTTATCATTTGCCTCATTGTAATCACTATTCACCTTCTTAACATTTTTGTACTAGTTGCTCCAAGATAGGTGCAAAATCATTCACATCATCCATTTCAAAAGCTTCAATAAAAATACCTTTGATCTCATGCAATACTTGCTTTTGCTGATGCTCTCTTCTCAGCTCTTTTGTTTTCTCTTCTTCTTTAAGAGATCTTGCAATATCTACATTTGTTCATAGGTTAAGTTATCAGTGTCCCACTTAGGAATCACTATAACTTCATCGAGTGTCACCTGTGTTGCAGGAGATTTCTCCTTCTTCTTCAATGATTTCTTCCTTGGTGTGTTCCCACTCAGCATCTGTATAAGAGCTTTTATGGCCTCTTGTTCCTTAGGCTCTAGTTTTTCTTTTTCCATCTCTTCTTCTTTCTTTTCCTTTTTCTCCACATGAGGACTTATTACAACTAATGCAGACTTATTTTCTTTCTCTTTAAGACTCTCCTCAGTTTGTTCTTTCTTTTCTTCCTCGGCAAGTGTAATCTCAGGTGTGATTGACGACTTGTCCTATTTCTCGACACTGGTACTTTGTGAGGCTTGAAGTTCAACTATGGCCATATGAGGGCTTACTAGTGTAGTGTCCACAATTGATGTACTCTCAATCCTTGGATAATCTTGTACCTATGTTAGTGCTGGATTGGTGCTTGGTAGAAACTTATCTGAGGCTACCTCGACAAGTATCTATTTCTAAATTTCCTCCTTAGTTAATACATCTATTTTTACTAGGGTATCCTCAGTGATATCCACAATTGTGATCACATCTTGTGATTCACTCACTTCTATCTTCTTTCCTGCTTCTTCCTCAACAATTTGCGGTTCTCCAATGTCTTCCTTGTTGTCTAACTCCACTCGACTGGATGTACCTTCACTTGGTTGTGAACTCTTGTCAACTATTATTCCAAAGATAATTTTCCACAACCTTGTGCTATGTTGCACAATATCTTCAACCTTATGCTGTAGAATGGAGTATGCTTGGAGCTTGGGAACAAACCTGTTTCTATACTACTCCATATATTGCTTTATGTAATCAAGGGATAGATTAGGCATGACTTGAGCTAGAGTGCTCTCCCTTATTTGTTTTTAGTCATCATGGCATACTTCCATTTTTGATCTATTCTTTTGTATAGCTCCTTAGGGATAAGATTTCCCATTTGGAATGGTGTCATTTTAAATGTACACAACATCTCAAGCATAGCCTCCTTCACCTTTTCTTTATCTTCATTACTCAATTTGTTAAACCTTATTTGTTTAAAGTTTTCTAATCCAACCATGCTCTTGATATTGTGGCATATCTCATCCACAGTCAATTGTTTCCTTTGTCATGGCCCCTTCTTCTTTATATTCTCACCAGTATCAGTTTCCTTCTCATCATCATCTTTCTCCAAGATTAGCTTCCTTCTTGGTTTCTTCGTTAAATTTATTGACACAACCTTAGCCTAAATTGGTTTCCTCTTTCCTGATATTGGGGTCCTTTTCTGTGGCTTGACAGTTGTGGTAGTAGAGGCTGCCCTTGTTCTTGGTCTTAGTACTATAGGAAGAGTGAGTTTAGGATTTTGAAATTGTTTCTTGCTCGGCTCAGCAACTGATGCCTTCTTGCCTTTCTTAGTGACTTCTGTCTACTCCTCTTTACTTCCTTCCAATTCGCTAGACTTGTCCTCTCCTAACCCTTGTGTCAACTCAAGAGGTGCATTTTCCTCTTCTCCTTCTCCTAGCATCTTCTCTAGGTTCTTTACTAACTTCTTCCTTTTTCTCTCCATGGTTATAGATTTTAATCCCATGGTTATCTTGGACTTAGCCTCCTCATAAGTCCCAAAATATTTAGCCTTTTTATCAATTTCTTCAGCTAATAGGGTGGTTATTGCTGCTACTATCTCATCTATATTAACTTCATAAGGTAATGGCCTAAGTCATGATACCCTTGGTGTAACTGCCTGAGCATAAGTGAAGTCAGTATCTTCTAAGAAACATATATCATTATAATATTTCTCCACTAGGGATATAGGAATCCTACTCTTCCTCATTTTCTTCTTAAAATCCATAAAATAACTATCCATCACACTCTCAAAGTTATGTCCTAACTGATCAATAAACTCATTTATTTGAAGGGTGATTGGTTGGTCCTTATCCCATACAACATTACCAACAATAGAAAAGCTATTTTGAACATAGAAGAATAGACAAGTGAGCAGAGAACCAAACTTACACATTGAATTCTTTGCCTTCCTGATAGAAGTGAGGTTCTCAACAAGCTATGTCAATTGTAGCTCGGCAAGGTCATAAGTATGATCTTTCTTCACCATCTTCCATGCCTAGTCAACTACTATACAAGGAACACTATCTAGTCTGCTAGATTGGTATAACTTGTGAGATATTAATCTCACCGCAAAATCAATTTCCGGATTGGTTATTGTAGAAATAGTCATCCCTCTTTTGTTCCATACCACCTAAGTGTTTGCTTGTATAATTTACTTACTCTGGCATCTCATTGTCTTTTTCCGGGTAAGACTAGGGTAACCAGTGACTCGGTGTATCATCTCCTTTGTAATCTTAACTAGTCCACCCTCCAACCATAACTTCATGTCATGAACTCGGCTCAACACAATTTTGATCCATTCAATCTTAAAATTCTATGGGAAATCGAGAACATGCAGTAACCCTTGCTCGACAACCTTATGGTGTTCAACACTCAACACCTTGTTGCTGCATAGTTTTTCATATGCTTCCCTTAGCTCATAATCTCCTATCTCTCCAATCTTACACATGTCACTAGTACATTTGAGGCCAAATTCTAACGGCCATGTGCTAGTTTTGCAATGCCTATTTGTCAAAACTGCGACAGATGTGTCCATCGATGTTTTAGCGTTGGAAATGGTGACATAAGTGATCACCGTCGGTATTATGACATAGTTTACTGTCGGAAGAGGCCACATAAATAGAACCTTTACTATGGGACAGATCTGTCAAAAAAGGGTTCTTTTTGATGTTGTTTCTGTTGGAAAGGCGATAAATATGCAATAGATGTCCAACAAGAGAACCTGTCGGATGTATAGCAGTCCCGTTGCACAAATCTATCGAATCGGGGTTCCCTCTAATGGCTAACCTGTTGGAATTCCGATGGTATGCAATAAACTATCGATAGGAGAATCCATCAGACATATAGCACTTCTGTCAGAATAAATTTACTACCTATCGCAAAAGCGACAGATGAGCATAGTAAAGATAACAAAGCTCAAGAGACCATCATAGTTGGTCTCCGTCTTTGGTCCATATACTGACAAAATGTTTTACCTTTCGTTAGCTCATCAAATGAGGGGATTTGAAATAATTTAATTGATGATATTTTCATGTATAACGTATATTATTTTAGTTGACATTGCACAAATTTATTGACTCCGCACACTTGTATACTACGAGTACATCTATAAAGAAGCATCTCCTCCCATGGCCTACATTACTCACGCCATGAGAGGGGATGCTTCTTTATGGCTATGCTCGATGTATACAAGTGCGAAGTAGATAATTTCATTCATCATCAAAATAAAATAATACACGTTATGCATGAAAATATCATCCATTAAATTTTTTCAAATCATTGCACTTGATGAGCTAATGAAATGTAAAATTTTTTGTTAGTATATGGACCAAAGATGGAGACCAACTATGATGGTCTCTTGAGCTTTGCTATCTTTAGTCCTAGCTACTAGGTAAGGGCTAGAAGACTTATACTTGTCGATTGTTGATAATAATCACTGCCTTGCCTTTATGTACACTACACAATATCCAATATAAGAGAAGGCATAAAATATGAATGGATAAAAGAAATGAAAGATACAATAAAATTATCTTATTGTTTACCTTCTCATAATTGATCCTAGTCTCTCAAAAGTAATTTTATATGATCACTAGCACATTTCGTGCACGGATGATGTTAGCAATTTAAGTTGTCATTAGTGTAAATTCACAAACACCATACACCGATAAACACCCACCTGTCACTCACATTACTTAGGTGACACCGGTAGAGCAAAGATGGAGTGTATGCACTAGTAGTTGAAGCAAAGGAGATACACCGGTAGACCAATCTAAGAACACAATACCGGTCTCTTAGTGTATAAAGGGATAAACTGAGTGTAAGGTATACCGGTCTAACTGTCTAAAGATTCACACCGGATTATGCAGAGTAGTTTGAGTTAACACTAGATTATACGAGACATCCAACCGGATTATACAGGACATCCAAATGGATTATACGTGACATCCACCGCTTATGATGTGGAGTTAGCTTTTTAACATGAGTTAGCTTTATTTCTACAGATGTTTTGCAAGGTAAACTCTAGATCATAATGCATAGCTTTTTGCTAGTTGCATGATTTTTTGGTGAGTTTACATCCTGGCAGTTCTATGAATTCAAGGTTTCATTATGGTAAACTCTTGTATAAATACAAGTCATAGGACGCAAGATAAGTGTTGTTGATTATTGGTGATAGAATAAAGTAGAGGAGAGGTATCTTCTAAGAGAAGCGATACAGTCGCTAAGGTGAAAAAGAGCAGAGGTCAATAGCCAGCCAAACTGGGGAAGAGATTAACAGGTATGATATGATCAGACATTCAGTGTCATAGAAGATCATTATTTTTATAAAGTGAGAAAGAAAGTTATAATCCCTCTATCAGGGTGGACCTAATTGGTTCATTGTAAAATCCCCTAATAGGGTAACATCTTTGTTGATGTTCAAAGTCCTGTAATTAGGCAACTCTTAACAGGGTTCAGATCTTAATTGATCTTTTGTAAAATCCCTTAACCAGGTAGCACCTTAACCAGTGCTTTGTAAGCTCTTAACAGGACACCTTCATTCGACAGTAGTCAAGTTGTGAGCTCTATCTCATCATGGTTTTTTCCTTCTAACCAAGGGTTTCCATGTATAAATACTTGTGTTAATCTGTGTAATTATTTTATGCTTATGAATGATTGTTTTATTATGCTTATCAGCAAAGCATAATTGAACAAGTTAAGAATTACTGCATAGGAAAATTATTTACTGATTCACCCCCCTCTCAGTAACCGGTTTAGTAATAACAATTGGTATCAGAGCTTTAGCTCTCACATATAAAGCTTAACCGCTTGAGAGAAAGATCATGGAGGGTTACAGGTATCAGAAACAGCTAGAGGAAGCTAACGAGATCATTGCCTCTCTGGAGAATAGGCTGAGCAAATCACTTGCAAAAAGAAAGGAGTTGGCTTTGCAATTGAATGAGAGCAATGAAACCATCGATGAAATCTTTGGGTAGAGTGGATGTGATGAGGCTGAAGAGGCAGTATCTGAGCTTATGGAAAAGAACCAGATCCTAACTGGTCAAATTGCTAATCTCAAAAGGGAGCAAGAAGAGAATTCCCTGAGGATAATTGAACTCATCGAAAAAAGGAGGAAAGTTGAAGATGAAAGAGACACAATAGTCAAGTCATCAACAACCTTGAAAAAAGAAAGGAACCAGGCAGAGGAAGCTGTAAGGGCAAATGAACTTATCACTCTGCAACTCCAAGAAGATATGCTAATTGTCACCCAAGAAAATGCCAATATGCATAAGCTATTGGAGATTTGCCAGCAGACCAGTACTGACTGTATGTTTGTCATTGATGACAACATATGGTAAGTAGCATGCGTGGAAGACTTATGCAGTAAGCTTTTAGTATATGTAGCATGGACATGTTATCAGCATGATATCATGGGCGCATAGGTTAACTATTAGTATAGATAGTTATATAGCAGCATGTGTCAGTAGTGCTCCTAACAGAGTTATAGGCAATGTTCTGTGCATGGTTGTCTGTATAATTATCACGGAGTCTTGTGCATTTGGATATGTGATGAAGACATGTTAGTGATGTTACATTCATGGACGCAGAGTCTAATGATCAATAGAAGTGAAGTTATGCAGTCGCTATTCAGTAGTTGCAGTTTCCTGTGTTTATTTAGAAGAGCCGATAGAGATTATATTGGTTCTGGAGTTGCGCCTATAATTTCGGTATGTGCCCTTGGATTAGAGCTTGGAGAAGAGTTAGTAATGTTTGGTTAAGAGCGCATGAGGTAATTCAGCTTGAGGAGAAAGATCCAGTTATTTTGGTAGAGTTGACAGTATGTAGCGTGTGTCTACAATTAGCTTATTGGATAGGTCCCATAATGTGTTGTGTGCTTAGTAGAGCCAACTGAATTATATTTGGAGTTTGTTATGGCTTCTCTAACTTGATTTCAAGGTGGTTCTAACAAGTCGACTTGATTATATCATTTAGAGGAAAGATATTTATAGACATTCATTTGTGATTTCTTGAGTGTGGTTCAAAGTTGATTGTGAAGTGCAGAGCAGAGCAGAGCGTGTGAAGTGTTGAGCCATCATAAGAAGGTCTATGTGACCAAGTAAAATATTTGTGCTGTACATTGGAACTGATCCAGACAACAAGTCTAAGCGTAGTTCACCAAGATCCAGATATAGTGTGTATCTGTTATTCAGAAGGTTATAGCCTTTGCCCATTTGAGCAATGTGCTCTTGAATAGTGCATCCTCACCCCTAACATGGTTAATTATAAAAGAATCCTAATAGTGTTTGACCCTTGACAAGGTCTACTATACTAAATATATTGTAAAGCAACTCCTAACAGGGTTAAGGATCTTCTAACAAGGATCATAATACACTAGTGCAAAATATTAGTGGGTGTCAATTCCCACCAGGGTTTTTACCTATTTGGGTTTCCCTGTAACCAAAATATTGGTGTTGTGTTCAGGTTTTCTTTCATTGTGTTTATGCTTTATGTTTAAGTATACTTAATTGGATAAAGAATTGAAACTTGTAGATAACTGATTCACCCCCCCTCTCAGTTATCTCTTGGGACTATTCCTAACAATTGGTATCAGAGCCAAGTGCCTCAGAGAGAAAGTTGAATAGCTTGAGGTTGATCAGATGGCATTCTTCACAAAAGAAATTCCTAAGTTTGATGGAGAGAATTATCTTGATTGGAAGAACAAGATGGTGACACATTTGCAATCATTGCTTTTGAAGTTTTTGATGTAACTATCAAAGAAGTCAAGATCCCTACTTTAGAAGACCTTGCAAAGGATGATGCTATTGATAAGAAAAAGGAATTGTTTCATCAGATTACAATAGCCAAAGAAGCCCTTATCAATGTCCTATCTGATAGTGAGTTTTTAGAAATAAAGAAAGTAGATACAACCCACAAAATATGGAAGTACCTAGAAGACATATTTGAAGGAGACAAAAAAGAAAAGGATGCACATAGAAAAACATGGAAGAAAAGATACAATGCATTAGAGATGTTACTTGAAGAAAACATCAGAGCTTACAATCAAAGGATCAATGAAGCAATTGCTACAATCAGGGACAATGGTAGAGAGATCTCAGAGGAAGATATTATGGACAAATTGATGACTACCCTCACTCCAGAATATGAAAACAAGATCAACATCCTTAATGAGACCATGCAGCTTACATCAAATTTCAAGAGAGAGACCTTGATCAACAAAATCTCAGCTTTTGAGATTTCAAGATTGAAGACAAAACCCAAAAGTGAGACAACCTTCAAAGCAACAGTTCATGGTAAGAAATCTGCAAACACTTTTGGTAATTTTGATGATGATGATGATGAAGAGAAAACACTAGATGATTTCATTGCTATGATTTCCAAAAGAGAAAAGAAAGGAAAAGGAAAATATGAAGGTCAATTTCCATTTAAATGCTTTTCATGTAATAAGATTGGTCACTTTGCATCTATATGTCCTTCAAGAGCTAGAAAGTTAAAAAATGACTACAAGCCTAAATACTCTAAAGAATGTTACTATGCTGGAAATGGAGTTTTAGATGATGATTCAACTGAAGAAGAAATTAGATTTATTACTATCATAGAGAAAATGAACAATAAGACAGATCATGAAGATGAGAAAGAGAAACAAGAGCTAGCATTGATTTCACAAGCTGATATAAGGATAGGCTGGATTATAGACAGTGGTTGTTCACATCACATGATAGGTGATAAAATTTTTTTTGTTCATCTAGACAAATACAATGGTGGCATGGTTAGATTTGGAGATAACACTCCTAAACCCATCGTTGGTAGAGGAGCCATCACCTTGGATGGAAAGAACAATACTGATGATGTTCTTTATGTTGATGGTTTGAAACATAACCTACTAAGTGTTGGGCAGTTAGTTGACAAATGTTACAGATTGGAATTCAAAGGAAACAAGTGCATCATTAACAACAAAGAAGGAGAAATAATTTCATCAGGATCAAAGACTAAAGGTAATGTTTTTTAGCTTAATCCATAAGCAAGTTGTTTTGTTGCTAAAGTAGATGACAGTTGGTTGTGCCATAAAAGACTATGTCATATCAATTTTGATAACATAGTAAAGATAAGCAATGTAAAGGTAGTAAGAGATCTACCTAGCATAGAAAAGCCATTTGATACTATATGTAGGGAATGTGTGATGGGAAAGCATGTGAGAAACTCATTCAGGAGCAAGCTCAATTCTGCAGAGAACAAGCTGGATATGATTCATACAGACCTATGTGGACCAACTCCAACAAGATCATACTATGGTGAAAGGTATTTTATTTTGTTTGTTGATGACCATACTAGAATGATGTGGGTTGCATTCCTGAATGACAAGTCAGAAGCATTTGAGAAGTTCAAAATATTCAAAGATAAGGTTGAAAAATGAATTGGACTAAAGATAAAATGTTTGAGATCAGATAGAGGAGGAGAATTCACCTCTGACAGATTCTATGAGTACTGCGAAGGACATGGCATCAAGAGGCAGTTGAGTGCACCTAGAACACCTCAACAGAATAGAATTGCAGAGAGAAGGAATAGGATCATCCTTGATACAATGTGCACCATCATGATTGAAAGAAAAGTTGCACACACCTATTAGAGAGATGCAATCAATACAACAGTCTATACCATCAATAGAATTCAATTGAGGCCTGGCGTAGACAAAACACCATATGAGCTATGGTTTGGTAATGTTCCCATAGTAAAATAATTCAGAATATTTGGAAGCGAGTGCTACATAGAGAGAGATGAAGTAGTAGGCAAGTTTGATGCAAGAAGCGATGAAGGTATTTTCCTTGGTTACTCTACTAAAAGTAAAGCTTATAGATGTTTCAATTTAATATTGAAAAAGATCATTGAAAGTGCTTATGTTAAGATTGATGAAAATTTTATGATTCAAGAAAGATATCATGATTACTCACCCATGATTGAAGAAGAACCCAAACCCTCCACTAGTGAGACAGCTATTGAAGAAATGTTTGACAGTATTGATGTGGTATTCAATGACCTTGAGACAAGTGAAGAAGAAACTCCTAAGGTAGATAAGACAGTATCACCCAAAGCTCCAAAGTATACATCTAAATATCATTCCAAGGATGACATCATTGGAGATCAGAGTGGAAAAGTCACAACAAGATCAAACACAAAGAGTTTTGCAAGCAGTGAGGCGTTATGTTTACTATCTCAAATTAAACCCTTAAGTGTTGATGATGCATGCAATGACTCAGATTGGCATGATGCTATGAAAGAAGAACTAGATCAAATTATCAAGAATGATACTTGGGAACTGGTCCCAAGACCTAGTGATAAGAATGTGATTGGAACAAAATGGATATTAAAAAATAAGGTGAATGAAGATGGTACAATAGTAAGAAACAAGGCAAGATTAGTGTGTAAGGGATATGCACAGAGAGAAGGCATTGACTATCCAGACACTTTTGAACCAGTGAGCAGATTAGAAGCTATTAAGTTGTTTCTAGCTTATGCAACATTCAAAAACTTCAAAGTTTATCAGATGGATGTTAAGTCAGCATTCCTAAATGGTGAATTAAAAGAAGTATATATTGAGCAGCCAGAAGGATTTACCCTATTAGACAGACCTGATATGGTATGAAGATTGAAGAAATCCCTCTATGGACTTAAGAAAGCCACTAGAGCCTGGTATGAGAGACTTGATGGATATCTAACAAAGATTGGATTCAAGAAAGGAGCAACAGATTGTAACCTATTCATAAGAGAGACATCTAAAGGACTACTACTTGTTGCTATATTTGTGGATGACATTATCTTTGGAGGTAATGACAAACTTAGTGCTGAATTTGCTAAGGAGATGTAGAGAGAATTTGAGATGAACATGATTGGACATATCAAATACTTTTTGGGATTGAATGTGCAGCAGACAAAGAAAGGTATTTTTATTAATCAGTCTAAGTATGTGAAAGAGATATTGTAGAAATTCAAGATGGATGATTGCAAGCCAGTAGGGACACCTATGATCACTAGATGCAAGCTTACAAAAGAAGATGATTCTCTAGCTATAGATACAACATTATAAAAGTCTATGATTTGTAAACTCATATATCTTACTCAAACTAGACCTGATATTTCCAATGCAGTTGGCATAGTTGGAAGATTTGCAACAGAGCCTAAACAAAGTCACCTCATGGTAGTAAAAAGAATATTTAGATATTTGCAGGGCACCATAGATTATGGTTTATGGTATCCTAATTCAAAAAATATTGAGCTTCATGTGTATACTGATGCTGATTGGGCAAGATGCATTGATGATAGAAAGAGTACATCGGGTGGAGTAGTGTTTCTTGGTGATAGACTTGTCACTTGGACAAGCAAGAAGCAAAATTTTATCTCTCAGTCAAGAACAGAAGCGGAGTATGTTGCAACAGCCCTGAATTGTTCTACAATTGTTTGGATCAAGCAAATGATAAAAGATTTTGGAATTCAGATTGATTATCCTATTATTATTCACTATGATAACACTAGCACTATCAACATGTCGAAGAACCCTATGATGCATGCAAAGACAAAACACATTGAGATCAAGTATCACTTCCTAAGAGAGAAAGTGGTAGAGAAAGAAGTCAAGTTGGACTATGTGAGTACTAAAGATCAGTTGGCAGACATATTCACAAATCCCTTGCCAAAGGATAATTTTGAGTATCTCAGGGAGAAGTTGGGAGTAATTCCCTTCCCTGATTCTTCTTAGAAGAAGAAAGGGCATTAGTCCTCAGGGATTGATGGATGGTTGACTACTCTACTTTAGGAGTAGTACCAGTGCTTAAACTGATTGGTGCCTTTTTCCATTGATGTCAAAGGGGAAGTAATATATAGTCATAACAAATAGAAGTAAAAGGAGGAGTAATATACTAAGGGGGACTAGTATTCAATTATGACAACAGTTCAGTTGAGGAAATGGAGAATGTTGAAGAATATTGCAGCAGATGGAGGACTCATATTTGGGAGAGTTTTGAAGAGGAAATGGAGAATGTTATAAAAAAATTATTCATTTGGATTGGTGGAGTTTTTCATTCCATATGTTGCCATCAATTCCAAAGAGGAAAATTGTTGGAAATTTCCCAGTAGGCCAGTACTGACTGTATGTTTGTCATTGATGACAACATAAGGTAAGTAGCATGCGTGGAAGACTTATGTAGTAAGATTTTAGTATATGTAGCATGGACATGTTATCAACATGATATCATGGGCACAGAGGTTAATTGTTAGTACAGACAGTTATATAGCGGCTTGTGTCAGCAGTGCTCCTGACAGAGTTATAGGCAGTGTTCTGTGCATGGTTATCCGTATAGTTGTCATGGAGTCTTACGTGTTTGGATATGTGATGAAGACATGTTAGTGATGTTACATTCATGGACACAGTGTCTGATGATCAGTAGAAGTGAAGTTATGTAGTTGCTATTCAGCAGTAGCAATTTCCTGTGTTTATTTAGAAGATCCGACATAGATTATATTGGTTTTGGAGTTGCGCCTATCATTTCGGTATGCGCCCTTGGATTAGAGCTTGGAGAAGAGTTAGTAATGTTTGGTTAAGGGCGCACGAGGTAAATCAGATTGAGGAGAAAGATCCAATTATTTTTGTAGAGCTGATAGTGTGTAGCATGCGTCTACAATTATCTTATTAGACATGTCCCAAAATGTGTTGCGTGCTTAGTAGACCCGATTGAATTATATGTAGAGTTTTTTATGGATTTTCTAACATGATTTCAAGGTGGTTCTAACAGGATGACTTGATTATATCATTTAGAGGAAAGATATTTATAGGCAGTCATTTGTGATTGCTTGAGTGTGGTTCAAAGTTTATTGTGAAGTGCAGAGCAGAGTGTGTGAAGTGTTGAGCCACCAGAAGAAGGTCTATATGACCAAGTAAAATATTTGTGCTATACATTGGAATTGATCCAGACAATAGGTTTAAGCGCAGTTCACCAAGATCCAGATATAGCATGTATCTATTATTCAGAAGGTTATAGCCTTCGCCCATTTGAGCAGTGTGCTCTTGGACAGTGCGTCCTCACCCCTAATAGGGTTAATTATAAAAGACTCCTAACAACGTCTGACCCTTGACCATGTTTACCGTACTAAATATATTGTAAAACAACTCCTAACAGGGTTAAGGATCTTCTAACAAGGATCATAATACACTAGTGCAAAATATTAGTGGGTGTCAATTCCCGCTGGGGTTTTTACCTATTTGGGTTTCCCCATAACCAAAATATTGGTGTTGTGTTCAAGTGTTCTTTCATTGTGTTTATGCTTTATGTTTAAGTATACTTAATTGGATAAAGAATTGAAACTTTTAGATAACTAATTCACCCCACCTCTCAGTTATCTCTTGGGACTATTCCTAACATAAGGCATGGAAGGATAGGGATGATGCATGAAAGAGACTGGCAATCAAGGTGTATCAACTCAAGGAACAAAAGAAAGTCCTTGAAGAAAGCAATAAAACCTTGAAAAGATACAATTAGGCAGTTGAGTGCACCTAGAACCCCTCTGGAGAATAGAGTTGTAGAGAGAAGGAACATGATCATCCTTGATACAACGTGCACCATCATGATTGAAAGAAAAGTTGCACACACCTATTGGAGAGATGCAGTCAATACAAGAATCTATACCATCAATAGAATTCAATTGAGGCCTAGCACAGACAAAACACCATATGGGATATGGTTTGGTAATGTTCTCACATTAAAATACTTCAGAATCTTTGGAATCAAGTGCTACATAGAGAGAGATGAAGTAGTAGGCAAGTTTGATGCAATAAGCGATGAAAGTATTTTCCTTGGTTACTCTACTAAAAGTAAAGCTTATAGATGTTTCAATTTAAGATTGAAAAAGATCATTGAAAGTGCTCATGTTAAGATTGATGAAAATTTTATGATTCAAGAAAGATATCATGATTACTCACCCATGATTGAAGAAGAACCCAGACCCTCCACTAGTGAGATAGTTATTGAAGAAATGTTTGATAGTATTGATGTGGTATTCAATGACCTTGAGACAAGTGAAGAAGAAACTCCTAAGGCATATAAGACAGTATCACCCAAAGCTCCAAAGTATACATCTAAATATCATTCCAAGGATGACATCATTGGAGATCAGAGCGGAAAAGTCACAACAAGATCAAACGCAAAGAGTTCAGCAAGCAATGAGGCGTTATGTTTACTATCTCAGATTGAACCCTTAAGTGTTGAAGATGCATGCAATGACTCAAATTGGCATGATGCTATGAAAGAAGAACTAGATTAAATTATCAAGAATGATACTTGGGAACTGGTCCCAAGACCTAGTGATAAGAATGTGATTGGAACAAAATGGATATTAAAAAATAAGGTGAATGAAGATGGTACAATAGTAAGAAACAAGGCAAGATTAGTGTGTAAGGGATATGCACAAAGAGAAGGCATTGACTATCCAGACACTTTTGAACTAGTGAGCAGATTAGAATCTATTAAGTTGTTTCTAGCTTATGCAACATTCAAAAACTTCAAAGTTTATCAGATGGATGTCAAGTCAGCATTCCTAAATGGTGAATTAAAAGAAGTATATGTTGAGCAGCCAGAAGGATTTACCCTATCAGACAGACTTGATATGGTATGCAGATTGAAGAAATCCCTCTATGGACTTAAGAAAGCCACTAGAGCCTAGTATGAGAGACTTGATGGATATCTAACAAAGATTGGATTCAAGAAAGGAGCAACAAATTGTAACCTATTCATAAGAGAGACATCTGAAGGACTACTACTTGTAGCTAGATTTGTGGATGACATTATCTTTGGAGGTAATGACAAACTTAGTGCTGAATTTGCTAAGGAGATGTAGAGAGAATTTGACATGAGCATGATTGGACATATCAAATATTTTTTGGGATTGAATGTGCAACAGACAAAGAAAGGTATTTTTATTAATCAGTCTAAGTATGTGAAAGAGATATTGAAGAAATTCAAGATGGATGATTGCAAGCCAGTAGGGACACCTATGATCACTGGATGCAAGCTTACAAAAGAAGATGATTCTCCAACTGTAAATACAACATTATACAAGTCTATGATTGGTAAACTCATATATCTTACTAAAACTAGACCTGATATTTCCAATGCAGTTGGCATAGTTGGAAGATTTGCAGGAGAGTCTAAACAAAGTCACCTCATGGCAGTAAAAATAATATTTAGATATTTGCAGGGAACCATAGATTATGGTTTATGGTATCCTAATTCAAAAATATTGAGCTTCATGTGTATACTGATGCTGATTGGGCAAGATGCATTGATGATAGAAAGAGTACATCAAGTGGAGTAGTGTTTCTTGGTGATAGACTTGTCACTTGGACAAGCAAGAAGAAAAATTGTATCTCTCAGTCAACAGCAGAAGTGGAGTATGTTGCAACAGCCCTGAATTGTTCTAAAATTGTTTGGATCAAGAAAATGATAAAAGATTTTGGAATTCAGATTGATTATCCTATTTTTATTAACTGTGATAACACTAGGACTATCAACATGTTGAAGAACCCTATGATGCATGCAAAGACAAAACACTTTGAGATCAAGTATCACTTCCTAAGAGAGAAAGTGGTAGAGAAAGAAGTCAAGTTGGACTATGTGAGTACTAAAGATCAGTTGGCAGACATATTCACAAAGCCCTTGCCAAAGGATAATTTTGAGTATCTCAGGGAGAAGTTGGGAGTAATTCCCTTCCTTGATTCTTCTTAGAAGAAGAAAGGGCATTAGTCCTCAGGGACTGATGGATGGTTGACTACTCTACTTTAGGACTAGTACCGGTGCTTAAATTGATTGATGCCTTTTTCCATTGATGTCAAAGGGGGAGTAATATATAGTCATAACAAATAGAAGTAAAAGGAGGAGTAATATGCTAAGGGAGACTAGTATTCAGTTATGACAATAGTTCAGTTGAGGAAATGGAGAATGTTGAAGAATATTGCAAGAGATGGAGGACTCATCTTTGGGAGAGTTTTGAAGAGGAAATGGAGAATGTTATAAAAGAATTATTCATTTGGATTGGTGGAGTTTTTCATTCCATATGTTGCCATCAATTCCAAAGAGGGAGATTGTTGGAGATTTCCCAGCAGGCCAGTACTGACTGTATATTTGTCATTGATGACAACATATGGTAAGTAGCATGCATGGAAGACTTATGTAGTAAGATTTTGGTATATGTAGCATGGACATGTTATCAACATGATATCATGGGCACAAAGGTTAACTATTAGTATAGATAGTTATATAGCGGCTTGTGTCAGTAGTGCTCTTGACAGAGTTATAGGCAGTGTTCTGTGCATGGTTATTCGTACAGTTATCATGGAGTCTTGTACATTTGGATATGTGATGAAGACATGTTAGTGATGTTACATTCATGGACACAGAGTCTGATGATCAGTAGAAGTGAAGTTATGTTGTCGCTATTCAGTAGTAGCAGTTTCCTATGTTTATTCAGAAGAGCCGACATAGATTATATTGGTTTTGGAGTTGCACCTATCATTTCAATATGTGCCCTTGGATTAGATCTTGGAGAAGAGTTAGTAATGTTCTGTTAAGAGTGCATGAGTTAATTCAGCTTGAGGGGAAAGATCTAGTTATTTTGGTAGAGCTAACAGTGTGTAGTGTGCGACTATAATTATCTTATTAGGCAGTTCCGAGAATATATTGCGTGCTTAGTAGAGCTGATTGAATTATATTTGGAGTTTGTTATGGCTTGTCTAACATGATTTCAAGGTGGTTTCTAACAAGCTTACTTGATTATATCATTTAGAGGAAAGCTATTTATAGGAAGTCATTTGTGATTGCTTGAGTGTGGTTCAAAGTTTATTGTGAAGTGCAGAGTAGAGTGTGTGAAGTGTTGAGCCACCATAAGAAGGTCTATGTGACCAATTAAAATATTTGTGCTATACATTGGAACTGATCCAGACAATAGGTCTAAGCACAGTTCACCAAGATCCAGATATAGTGTGTATCTATTATTTAGAAGGTTATAGCCTTTGCCCATTTGAGCAATGTGCTCTCGAATAGTGCATCCTCACCCCTAATAGGGTTAATTATAAAAGACTCCTAACAGGGTCTGACCTTTGACCAGGTTTACTATACTAAATATATTGTAAAGCAACTCCTAACAGGGTTAAGGATCTTCTAACAAGGATCATAATACACTAGTGTAGAATATTAGTTGGTGTCAATTCCCACCGGGATTTTTACCTATTTGGGTTTCCCCGTAACCAAAATATTGGTGTTGTGTTCAAGTGTTCTTTCATTGTGTTTATGCTTTATGTTTAAGTATACTTAATTGGATAAAGAATTGAAACTTGTAGATAACTGATTCACCCCACCTCTCAGTTATCTCTTGGGACTATTCCTAACATAAGGCATGGAAGGATAGGGATGATGCATGAAAGAGACTGGCGATCAAGGTGTATCAACTCAAGGAAAAAAAGAAAGTCCTTGAAGAAAGCAATAAAACTCTGAAAAGATACAATGAAATCTCTGTCAAGCTTGATGAGCAACTCAATGCTCAAACAAATCACAATGATGGCACCGGTCTTGGATTCACCGATAATAACACCAAAAAGACTGGTGAGTCTTCTGGAGGAAAAAAAATGAAGAATGATAAGAAGAATTTGCTGGCACAAAAAGGTAAGAAGACATTTAACACCTCTTGCAATCACTATGGGAAACTGGGTCACAAAACTAGTAACTGCAAGAATGCACCGGTAAGGCTGAACAACATCTACTGCAAGAACTATTGCAAGGTTGGTCACAAGACCAATGAATGCTGGAACAATCCCCCATCTGTGTCCAGTAAAAGTAGGGGAAGCTTCAAGGGCTATTGTTATGCATGTAACAAGTATGGACACAAGGATGATGAATGCAGATCAAAGACTATGGCATTCAGATCCCCAAGACCTGTATTCACTAAAAGAAACAAGAACCGAAGCACAACCAATTGCTCAAACTATGGAACACACAACCACAATGACTCTTGGAGCAAGTCACCCAATCCAAGAAGGGTGAACCCATGGAAGACAACCGGTATAGTCTGTTATCACTGTAACAAAGTTGGACACCTAGCTAAGAATTGTAAGAACCAGTCATCTATCAAAAGGAAAGAGGGAGTCAAACCAATATAGAAAATATCATCCTCAAATGATGAGAAAATCAACAAGGAAGAGAAGACTGAAAAAACAATTAGACAAATTTGGTTTGTAAAGGAATCAAAGAGCTCCATTGAGGAGAAGAAAGAGGAAAAATCATCATCCACTGATGGTGATATTTCATCAAAAAACTGAGCCATGGAGGCCTAGAGGGAATCAGTAGAACATCTACTGCTCTCGATAAGACTGGTGAGAATCAGACTCACACAGTCTACAAGGACAATCAGTTAGGTGCGAAGTAATCAACTGGGGTTGCCAAACCAAAAAATCTAGACCTCCAGTTGGCACAAACAGAAAGAAAGGTTAGGGAAGGCATTTATTATTATAGCCATTTAACAAATAGTTACCATTTGGTAATTACCATTATGACCTAACCCTATAAAAGAAAGAAGTATTACTCATTACTTTTACCTTGCTTTCACTAAGATTAACATATTTTTGTGAGTAATATTCTTGCGCTTTGATCATCGTGAGTGATTATCTACTGAGACCAATCAATGCTTCTTTTTGTGATTCAAACTATTCACAATAGCTTCATCATTTGTTACTGTGAAGTTGATTGAGGCAAATCAAGTCGATCGCCCTTCATATGATATTGAGGCAATAAAGAATTGAGAAATCGATATTACTGGAGCCTTGTCAACAATACCAGAGGGAGCCTTTATGATTAAAGACGTGACTGCATTCATCCATGCAAAATAGGAAGAACTTGGTGAGACTTACATTCAAGCCGAGTACCTCTCTCTGTGTAAGGATGGAAGACTGTAAGACAAATATGCAAAGTTGGTGTCATCCGGTCTTATCAATGGAGTCACCTATCTGGCCATCTTTCAAAAAGACTGGATCCGACTAGTCCTTAGTCGAGTTCACGATCCAGGGCTTTGGCTCCAAAAGGGTACAGTTAGAGAAATAACCAAGGAAGATTTACATCATGTAACTGGATACAGTTAGGTAGGGGAAGCCTTGACATTGCGAACCATTGCAAACACAATTGTCACAAAGCTGATGAAATCCAAATATGATGGTCGTCTCATGACAGTGAGAGACATCAAAGATGATGGGGTTAGGTTTGCGTCTGTAGTGACATGTTATAAGATCTATTAGTCTAGTAATCTCAACAGCATACTAGGTGGAGCCATACATGCCGCACATCGGATAATGCATGACAATGCTACTTATGATATCTACGGAATGCTTGGAGGACAAATATTTGAAAACATGAAGAACCTTGGTATTGTCAAGAAGAAATCTATGAAGTACGAGATTCTATTGGTATGTCTTTACTTCTATTATGAAAATTTCTTTCCTAGAATCGACAAAGTAGCATGGAAGACTAACAAACCGGTCATGCACCAAATAGAAGATCTGGCCAACCAATTGGGAAACCAGTTAACCAAGATTATGAATGAATATTTTAATGCCTTTCAACTAAAGATGCATGAAAGAGAGCAGGTGCCATCTGCAATTGTTGAAGCATACAAAGATGATGTATGTTTTCTAGTTTCCACCAATCACTACATTATTCAAGAAGTGGAATCGAGAGAAGTATATGCTCCTAAGATAGGATATGAGATCACGACCAAAGTTGCTAGAGCATATGCTGATGCTCTAAATAAAGAAAATTTGGATCTATCTACCAACTGATTTGGTACGTTCACCGAGATTCAAGAAAATATTAAAAAGAGGGCACTGATAAATAATGTCTACACGAAAAGGATCCCCACACCAAAGAAGAAACTGACAACAACACCACCTAGGGCACAAAAGAAGAAAGCTCCACTAGTAGCGAGCACTCAAGAAGAAGAATCTAAGGAAATCGAGGACATAGTTCCCTTAATCAAAAGGAAGAAGGGTTTAAGCAAACCGGTGAATGATCCTGAAGCTAGACCAAAAAGATAAAATATTGATGAATTAATAGCAAGAATAAAGGAAATGGGAAGGTTAGGACATGTGGGCAGAAGGTATGAAGTAAGCAATGATGAAGATAGAAGAAAGATTGAAGAAGGTATAGTTTTCTGCATTCACAAGTTTAATTTTTCTCTTTCTGAGATTAAAAGGATTATACCAAAAGATCTATATGAGATACTTCAAGCCAGGTGGGAAGCCTCAATGGACAAGGAAAAAGAGCTTCGAGTACAAGCTCTATTGGAAGTATAGAATCACCTCACTTTGGAGGAAGCTACTCAACAAGCTGATCTTCACAAACATAATTTTCTAACAAGGAAGAGGATCAGTCAAGTGCTTATAGGAGAGGTAGATAAAGTTCATCAAGAAGGTGTGTCTACATGGACAAAACTTCTCCAGACTCAGTAGCAAGTAGAGGAAGCACGCCAGAAGATTACAGTTCCACCAGTTGCTAACACTGGGAAGGGAAAAGGTGTGCTCGGAGTAGAGAAATCGACCATTATTGACATTAGTGATGAACCAACCAACCCAATACTTCTAGTGTCTCCAGAAAAAGGTAAGGCTCACACAATGACTGTCAATGACATTGTAGCTAAAGTCACAAATTGTGGAGAGATAGATAATGCAACTAAATGGTACAATGTATTAGCTGAGGAGGAAAAACATGAAATTATAAAAGCCCTTGTTGAAAGTTTATTAGATTTCAATGAAAGTCCTAGGGATTATAGGGGCAAGTTTCATCCAGAGTTAAATAGTAAGCTTCAAGCAAAATGGAGGACCGATCTAGAGTTAAACTCAAAGATTAATAGGAAAACACTAGAAAAAGTTAGACCTGGTCTAAGTGAAGAAAGTATAAAGCTTCTATTAGTAGAAGCATTTATGAACCTGGATACAAAGTACAAGGTTGCTAAGATTCTCAATGGATATGAGAATGAAGTCTACAAAGATATTTTAGATTTCTGGCAGCAATATGATTTCAATACTCTTGAAGCAATAGGTCCTCAGGATCACACTGCAACTTTAAATGATCCACCTATTTAGCTCACTGTAACTCAAGCTCTAATAACCGGTGAACAAGAAATTCCCATAGAAATGTTCACTTCTGGTGAACTCGTCAATTTAGAAAAATATTTTGTGAATATTCCCACTAACAGATCTATTGAAGATGATGGAGGAATTATTGTGGGTGATCTTCATACAGCTGAAGAACAACAAAAAACACAAGCCCCACCGGAAGTGCACTCGCATCAAGAGGAAGATGCTATGGCTAAAATAGAAGTGCCATAGGAAGGGGAAGTTCAACAACAACAAGAAAGACCAGAAGATGAAGAAATTAAGGAACATGAACAAGAAATTCCTATACAAACTGAGCAAGCACAAATGGAAAAGGAACCAAAGCAAAAGGAGAAATCAAATCCAAGCTCCTCCTCATCTAAGAGGAAGTTGTCATTCATTGAAGAGAAGGAAGATAAAAGGAGTAAGGTCACCGATATGGTGGTAGACATCAACAAGATGTCAACTAGGCAGCTTAAGGAGCTAACCAAGAGATGGTCCTAACCAATGTCAAGAACATATTGTGCAATTTCGTACCAGATGCTGATATAGAGGAAGATGAACTGGTCATCGACCAGCTGGAAATACTAGCACAAACTATCGGTGAGGATCTAATTGATCTAAAAATAGTGGAAATTGACCATTATGAAAAGAAAAGAGTGGAGATTCTTCACAAACAAGTTGTAGAGATCAAGGTTACTCTATCAAACAACTTCAAAGTTCTTCAACAATAGATTCAAGTTGTAGGAAGTTTGATGAGCCGAACTTCAAAATTTGAAATATTCTTGAACGATTTGACTGAAAAAGCTGTAAAGACCTTAGAGGACATAAGAGCCTTGTCAACCTACTTTGCAATCAGGAATAAATTTGTGACAACTTTTAGTAGAGAAATGACAAGTCTTTCTCTAATCTTGAGAAAGATAGCTAAAGAGGAGAACAAAAGAATCTAAGACATCCTTGGATTTCAGATGCTTCTGGCCCCAACACTTGACATCATGCACCAAACAATAACTTCTAAAAATGATCTGATCAATGAACCGGATTATAAAATTATGGAAGATATGGAGAATATCATTGCTTCTCTTAAGGCATCCCAAAAGAACATCAAATATGTAACTAGTCAATGGGCACCATTCCTACATTCTGCAAAGAATATATATAAGGATATCTTCACAAAAATAAACATGTGAAAAGACACACAACCCTTTGTCCTATGGAGGCAAAAAGGGGAAGAAGAAGCAGACCAAGGAAAGCAAAAGAAGAGTAGAATAGGGAAAGCAGGAGAGAAGAAGGGTTGAAAGAAGAAAGAAGATGAGCATAACTGAAGACCAAAAGACTACACTGGAGCACTTAGATAGGGGAAGTGTTCTACAAGAAAGAAAGTAAGTATGGTTTGTGTATAGTTTTTCCACCAATGACAAAGGGGAAGATTGTTAGCAATTTAAGTTGTCATTAGTGTAAATTCACAAACACCATACACTGGTAAACACCCACCGGTCACTCACATTACTTAGGTGACACCGGTAGAGCAAAGACAAAGTGTATGCACTGGTAGTTGAAGCAAAGGAGATACATTGGTAGACCGATCTAAGAATACCATACCGGTCTCTCAGTGTATAAAGGGATAAATTGAGTGTAAGGTATACCGGTCTAACTGTCTAAAGATCCACACCAGATTATGCAGCACAGTTTGAGTTAACACCGGATTATATGGGACATCCAACCGGATTATACGGGACATCCACCACTTATGATGTGGAGTTAGCTTTTTAACAAGAGTTAGCTTTTTTTCTATAGATGTTTTGCAAGGTAAATTCTAGATCATAACGCATAGATTTTTGCTAGTTGCATGATTTTTTAGTGAGTTTACAGCCTGGTGGTTCTATGAATTAAGGGTTTCATTATGGTAAAATTTTATATAAATACAGGTCATAGGACACAATATAAGTGTTGTTGATTATTGGTGATAGCATAAAGCAGCAGAGAGGTATCTTTTGAGAGAAGTGATATAGTCACTAAGGTGAAAAAGAGCATAGGTCAATAGCCAAGTAAACCGGGGAAGAGATTAACAAGTATGATCTGATCAGACATTCAGTGTCATAGAAGATCATTATTTTTATAAAGTGAGAAAGCAAGTTGAAATCCCTCTATCAGGGTGGACCTAATTGGTTCATTGTAAAATCCCCTAATAGGGTAACATCTTTGTTGATGTTCAATGTCCTGTAATCAGGTAGTTCTTAACAAGGTTTAGATCTTAATTGATCTTTTGTAAAATCCCTTAACCGGGTAGCACCTTAACCAATGCTTTGTAAACTCCTAACAGGGTGCCTTCATTTGATAGTAGTGAAGTTGTGAGCTCTGTCTCACTGTGGTTTTTTCCTTCTAACTAAGGGTTTCCATGTATAAATACTTGTGTTAATCTGTGTAATTATTTTATGCTTATGAATGATTATTTTATTATGCTTATCAGCAAAGGATAATTAAACAAGTTAAGAATTACTGCATAGGAAAAGTATTTACTGATTCAACCCCCCTCTCAATAACTGGTATAGTAATAACAAATGAGAAACAGTATCCAAAGTTTCTAGATTTTGAGAAGAGGTATGAGTGGAGGCCAAAAAAGGGATATTTGTGAAGGTTTTATAGATGCAGTACTGAATCATCATCTCTACACTGGTACTCAATTTGGAAACCCTCTCTAGAAAATCTCCACATCTAGAAAATCTCCACAAAAATCTCTTCTAGCCCCCACTACATATACATCTTCTCAGTATCTAAAAAATCTCCATCATTGATTCCCATCATTTTTTCAACATCTCCGTGGACTAAGACCTTAAATTATTGAGCTTCTCTTTGTTTCAAGAATAGTTTAACATTCTCTACTTAACAGGGCCAACCACATGAAGGTGGAAGCTCATCTGGCCCCTCCTAGGAGCCTCTTATGACCCTTTACAACATTTTAAGACCTCTAAGATATGTATTCTTAGGGATCATAAAGGGTCGTAAAGGGTCATAAGGGGTCCTAGGACACAACAGTTGAGAAACATAAATGTAGGCATCATGGTCACAAGTTTTTGGAGACAACATAATTGAGTGGTATACCTAGACGATGCAAAGCAACCACTACTCCTCTAGTTCCAAGTTGACATTGTGGGATCCAAAAACCATAGATAAGGAATAAATTTAGAGAGCAGAGGAGGGCCATAACGACCAAAATAATAGATGAAGACAAACCTCAAGTTAAATGAGGAAACTTCAAACATTTTAATATATTTTCTTTATTAAATAATGAAATTTGCATATACTAGTGTTCTAAGCCCCCTCTGACTTACACATTTAGAAAATGAAATTACAACCTATTGGGATTGAGACAAACCTTATAAAACTACAACAACTAAGAAGGATTTCTTGCCAACATCTGTTGAATACATCTGTTGGAGGACCTTGTATTCAACAAATGTTGGAGAGTGCTCCTTCTTAGCTGCTGTTGTTTTATAAGGTTTCTCTCAATCCCAATAGGTTGTAGTTTCATTTTCTAGATGCATAAGTCAGAGGGGGCTTACAATAATAAATCATGTAATGAGGGGGCTTAAAACACTAGTATATGCAAATTTCATTATTTAATAATGAAAATCTATTAAAATGTTTACAGTTGCCTCATTTAACTTAAGGTTTATCCTGTATTATTTTGGTCATTATGGCCATCCTCCACTCTCTAAATTTATTCCTTATCTATGGTTTTTTGATCCCGCAGTGTCAACTTGGAACCAAAGGAGTAGTACTTGCTTTGCATCATCTAGGTATACAACTCAATTATGTTGTCTCCCAAAAATTGTGACCATGATATCTACATTTATATTTCTCAGCTGTTGTGATATCTACATTTATGTTTCTTAGCTGTGATGTTTATGTGCATGTTTTTTATGTGTTTGGGAAGACATATTTCTAGCCTGGGCCTAGATCCTACGATAATTAGCTTCATAGCAATGAAGTAGATGACATATGAGCAATTAGCTTCCCAAGAAAAATCCCATAAATGAACTGTGTACCCCAATTCCTGTTCCCTCTATGCGTACCCAAATGATATATTTGAAACAACAAGGGTAAGGCTTAAAGAAGTGAATGTTGTATCACTAGACAGATCTGTATGTTTTATCCACAATGACCAAACTTCATAAAACATACAGACCTGTCTCGTGATCATATTGTGCTGAAGGTGGTGCTTGATGCTCTGCTGCTGCAACAACTACAGAATGTGATGCAAAATTAACTTCTTTAAGCCTTACACTTGTTGTTTTAAATATATCATTTAGGTACGTGCATAGGGCACATGAATTGGGGTACACACAGTTCATTTATGAGATTTTTCTTGGGAATCTAATAGCTCAGCTCTCATCTGCTTCATTTATTATCAAGCTAATTGTTGACGGATCCAAGCCCAGGCTAGAAAGATGTCTTCCCATTCTATTTAAGCCATATTCCTCATTCTTGTCAAACTTGGTACGGTAGGCCTACTCTCTGTAGTACTCTTCTTCAATCTGTGTTCGACAATAAGCATCTTATTCTTCCTAATTGCAGCTTGAGCTTCCTTTTCATCAGCATTCAACTCCACTTCCCCCATCTCATCATCCTCGTCACCCTCAGCTGCCATCCTAAGCCCTTCTTCCCTCTCTAGTTCTTCAAGCCTCTGCAATATATCTGGATTAATAAAGTCTGCAACATTGTGTCCATCCATGATCTTAGGAATATCATCTTCTTTCCACTCTTCATTTGCCAAAATATACCACTTCTTCAAGCTTGTAGAGTAGTGCACCATCATCCCCCACCCCCCTTCTGATTCCCAAAGGACCCACCCATATTTTTCCCAGCCTTAGATCTCATCTCCGCAACCAATTTTGCATCCTCCTCTGGTAGTGTCTCTAGTGGTTGAAAATCAATCTTATTACAAACTACAATAAGAGGCTTATTGGAAAACAAAGGTTTTATGCTTCTTGTTGCACAATACTATAACCACATGACCCGAAAACATCAAGGAAAAACAAAACAACTACCTTCAAATGAGCCAAGGAATAATACTGAGTATCTTGATGGTGTTCCTGTCCTCCAAGGGGTGGTCCAAAATACTAGGGGTATCAATAACCTGATACCTCAAGTACTTATAATCAGTACACCTGACAAACAAAGACTTATTAGTAAAAGCATAAGGTTGCACATCCACATCCACTCTAGTAATCTTATTAATAAAATAACTCTTGCCAACATTAGGGTACCCACAAATCAAAATAGTCCTAGTATTTTGACATACGGAGATTGAACTAGGTTGGGTTATTACATTTCCTTCTCACTTTGTATTGACTGAAGTTAAGTCTGATACATTTTTTAATTGGAAGTTTGTGATATTAAATTTTTATCATGGTTATTTGCGTAAACCTTTATGAATGACTTGAATACAATGGTCTCTTGTTTAAACTAAACCATTCATATAACAAATACAAGACATTGCAAATTGACTTCGGAAAACAACTTCAGTCAAAGTGTTTAGAAAATACATTTAGATCAACCTTAGGATATTACAAGGTATAAATCCAATTGGTGTCTCTTTGGTTGGTTACAATGTTGTCCTAACATTCATGGTGGAAGATGTGAAGGAGAATTTTGTAACGTCATGCAATATGCAAGGTACCATAGTCCATGGAGACATTATTGTTAAAAACTTAAACATGATTCTAATTTTCTGAGTTTGACCAACAGTTCTTTGTCATCACATGTGCCTTGTAGTGAGGACATTCAAGAGAGGTTTGATGAGTATTCAGATTGCTCAAAGACTGATTTTGAATTAGCAATTGGTGAAGAACATGAAGTTGATATGGATAGGGATTAATTTGAAACCCCAACTCCTCTTCTCAATTGATAAGACTACGAGGAAAATCTAAATTTAGTGGTGTGTGGTGAATCTGAAGATGGAAGGAAAGAAAAGTCCAAAGTTTTGAATTTGGACAGTAGAGGCTCCTTTCCTCATTCTCACAAGTCTGCAGATTTGTCACATGGATTAATCAGTAAAGAAGAGGCATCTAGCATTGGCATTCAAGATATAAAGGTTGGGCTTGACCATTGCACAAAAAAGGTGCTTGCATCCATTTAAAATTTGTCACTAGGGTATGACCATAATTCTGAGTTCATACCAGTGACATAACTCCATTACCTCAAGATATGGCAGCCTTTGGTCAAGAAGAGAACAATGATTTACATCCTATATTTGAGGGTACACATGGTGGAAGCATGAGAGATGATGGTAATGATACAACTCATCATAATTAATAAAAGAACTCTTGACAACATTAGGGTACCCACAAATCAAAATAGTCCTAGTATTTGGGTCAATAGATGACAACCTTTCCATATGTTGCCTCACCTATTTGAGGTAAGCCAAACTCGATCCAATTCTCTTAATAATGGTACACATCTGTCCAAGTGCAACAACTTTCAAATATTTTCAGCGATAAAGAGAATTCCCATATTTTATCAGCCTAACATAGTCTTTGGCCACTTTGGCCCAATGAGAACCTCAAAATAGAGAAAAGAAACTTAGTAAAACTAGTCTATGCTGCTATTTGTGAGGGTACAGTCATGATAAGTGCCTCTCAAATCTCTCCAAACATGTAAGATTGTCTTTAAATACTTTATTGATCTCTTCTAAACATTAACCAAATCAAACCTACATTTGAATCCACACATAATAACCGAAAATGAAGGGTTTTGTATCCTTTAATGAATTTTAGTCACTGGTAACACATGGACAATCAAACCACTAGTCTCCAAAGCATTCAATAAGTGAATATGAATGTTTGAAAACTATTCCTTATTGCATAGTGGAAAGGAAAAACCAAAACAAGACTTTAACACCTTTAAGATCACTATTTTCAATTAGAAACCTTTGACTCTCTTTAAACTCACAATACATTGCATGTGTAGTACAAAACTCATGAGATTCTAAAGAAGGCCTCACTCTTAATCAACCAAATCTTCCTTGTACCACACAAAAAACTGTGTGATAACTATGTCTCCTCCAACCTTAATTGTTTAAGAATTCATCATATCAGATAAAGTATGTTTGACAATGAAGATTTATCTGACAAATAATAGGTCTTCTTTAGTATCTTATAATAACATGCTAAACTGATAAAGGTGTTATCTGCATTTAATCTTCCAATTACTAATAGATTAAACATATTATTACTATGCTTAATGTTCCATTTAAATGCATTTAACACAATTTTTTTTTTTACAAAATTGAACCAATGGCATGTTTACAACAAAGGTGTAATAGAACTCCCAACAATTCTTAAACATACTTTATCTGATATGATGAATTCTTAAACAATTAAGGTTGGAGTAGACATAGTTATCACATAGTTTTTTGTGTGGTACAAGGAAGATTTGGAGTTTTTTGTGTGGTACAAGGAAGATTTGGCTAGGTCAAATCTTCCTTTGTGCTAGTAGTCTACAAAATTAGACTTTTATTAACAATTCATCATATCAGATAAAGTATGTTTAAGAATTGTTGGGATTGGTCCTTTGGTGTGTATTAAATAGAATAGAATTTTCAGCATATTATTATCATTCTATTTCTTTGTTGTAAAAATGCCATTGGTTCAGTTTTAATCTATTGGTGTCATGCCCTAGTCCATGCTTTATCTCCATTATTTGATGTTATTGGTGCTTGTGCTCAAGGATATCGATTCACTATTTTGAAATGTTGACTGTGGTTATCAAATGGAAAAAAATGAAAAAAAAAATTTAACACGAATTTTTTTTACAAAACTGAACCAATGACATGTTTACAACAAATAAATAGAATGATAATAATATGCTAAAAATTCTATTCCATTTAATACACGCCAAAGGACCAGTCCCAATAATTCTTAAACATACTTTATCTGATATGAGTTTGTTAATAAAGGTCTAATTCTGTAGGAAATAGGAGTTGCTTTGTTGAGTGAGGGCTAATTAGGTCTAGGAGAAGAGCATTTGGGGATGGAAGTATTCACCAGTCAAAGGATGGAAGATTGAGATTGAGATGGGGTTAGTAACTCTAAAAAGGGTATTTCATGAAAAGGTAAGTACTTTGCGAAGTTGTTTGGAGACTTTGGGTGTAATTTGCTGATTTCTGTGTGTGTAGAGCTACTAGACGGGCCTAGAAGGGCTGTAGAAGAAGAATGGTGTAAGTTGAATAGATCAGAGTGAATGGGGTGTTGAAACATGGTGAATAGACCATGGTGAGATGACACTCGATGTTAGGATCAGGGTGGAAAGCCTAGTCAAGGTTTTTACATGATGGAGGCACTAGGTGCACTAGGTGGCCTAGGATGGAGATGGTGCTAGGAGGAATTGCCAAGAAATCAGGAAGTGAACTTGTGTAGCAAGGTTGTGGAAGTGATTAACAAAGTCAGGTAACTCTACTTAATCATTGAGTTGAGGCTAATTCCTTGAGTGGATTCCAAGTTACTTGTTGAATCCTCGAGTTGAGTTGGTCTCCTTAAGGTGATAGTGGAGGGCCCTGCATCAAGATGTATGAAACAAAGAAGAGGAATATCAATAAAAGATTAAATTCTCTACAACTCTGGTAATCCATTGTCCCATGGAACAGTAAATAGAATAGTGAATCCATATGTGTGTTTGATCATTAACATAAGCATTACATGTCTTTGTACAAAGTTTATTCTAACACTATATTATATCTTATTCTAACTGAGATTTTTAATTGGGAAAAATTGTGTTTGATAAAATGGAAGTGGTCTCAATCGCATAGAGATATAAAAAGAAAATAAATTTAGATTTTAGCCCAAGAATTGTGGAATATAGTTTTTGTCATTTCTATACACATTGCTGATTTCATTGTGTTGCACAATGCATATTGCATAGTGCATGAATAATGACTAGATGCAAATAGTTTTTAAATTTTCAATTACAATCTACTTTTTACAAAGTCAACCTACAAACTAAGTAAAAACTTCCAAGAAATTTGACGTATCCAATGATTCTTGTTGCTATGAAGATAGCTACAAGAGGTTGTAGAGCTTGATGATGAATCTCTTGGGTCAAAGTCTCTCTTAAGTCTTTCAGCCAGATCACTATCCTTTGAGAGCAAGTGCTAGTATTAATTAGGTCGAACCTTTCATTTTATAGAATGCTTATTTTCTTTACAAATGAGTTAGAATGCTTCTATGTTCTTGTCACCAGGATTAAAAAGGTCTTATTACAATGTTCTTTGTTGTGGGGCATGAGGTCAATCTTCATTGTCTTCATTGTGGGGGACAATAAAGATTTGTCTGAAAAATAGCAGGTCTTCTTTAGTATCTTATAATAACATGCTAAACTGATAAAGGTGTTATCTTCATTTAATTTGCCAATTACTAATAGATTAAGCATATTATTACTATGCTTAGTGTTCCATTTAAATGCATTTAACACAAAAAACAAATTTACAAAATTGAACCAATGATATGTTTACAACAAAGGTGTAATAGAACTCCCAACAATTCTTAAACATACTTTATTTGATATGATGAATCCTTAAACAATTACGGTTGGAGTAGACATAGTTATCACATAGTTTTTCGTGTGGTACAAGGAAGATTTGGCTAGGTCAAATCTTACTTCATGCTAGCAGTCTACAAAATTAGACCTTTATTAACAATTCATCATATCGGATAAAGTATGTTTAAGAATTGTTCGGACTGGTCCTTTGGCGTGTATTAAACATAATAGAATTTTCAACATATTATTATCATTCTATTTCTTTGTTGTAAATATGCCATTGGTTCAGTTTTGTAATTTTTTTTTTGTGCTAAATGCATTTTTCCAAACCAATTGTTAAACAAGAAAGAAGTAGTAGTGAGGAGGGGTCTTCTTCTAAGGAGATTGATGAAGATTGCGCACCTCAAAAACTAATTCATAAGGTACCAATCATGTTTTCTATTCACTTATATTTTTGGATTGGTAAATCTCCTTAGTTTCATGTCCTTCATTTTGATTACTATGGATGAGATATATATCTTACATTTAACATTCAACTTCTTTACATTTTAGAACATGTAGTGTGTTTTCTGAGGATTTTACCAAATCAACTTTTAACATAAATCGAAAACACCAAACTGAATTGTGTTTTTCTTCTCATCTTCACTACCAAAATAATCACCCCTTTAATCTAACTGCACTATGCAAGTCCAGTTTAGCGACCATGTGCCTGCCATCCTCAATCAAGACTAAGGAACACTATAGGAAAATACACTGTCTAAATTGTCTACATTAAAAAGAACTATACTGCAAGCTACTATGAATAAGAAAATAGAATTTAAAATTCATTACTTGCAACTACAACATTAGAGAAAAGTTGAATTTTATTTATGCTTTGATGGATATCTATACTGTGTCATAAATCTCCCATTATGACATAGGATAAGAGCATAGTGATAGAAGATAGATCCATTTTGTGCATAACCTGAAGTCATCATATTCCATGAGAGTGCATCTTTTGAGAATTTTTTTTGGAACGTTTCAAGGGACCAGTAGTTCTACAATTAAATCATCATAACTTTCCCATTACTTAACAATCACACATGGCACAAACTCTCTTCAAACTCACGATATGTTGCATGTGTAGTACAAAACTCATGAGATTCTAAAGAAGGCCTCACTCTTAAGCAGCGAAATTTTCCTTGTACCACACAAAAAATTGTGTGATAACTATGTCTACTCCAACCTTAATTGTTTAAGAATTCATCATATCAGATAAAGTATGTTTAAGAATTGTTGGGACTGGTCCTTTGGCATGTATTAAACATAATACAATTTTAGAATATTATTATCACTCTATTTCTTTGTTGTAAACATGCCATTGGTTCAGTTTTGTAAATTTTTTTTTATGTTAAATGCATTTAAAATTATCTTCATTGTCTTCTGATTGTCTAAATGCTTCTTTATTTGTTAGCCAATTAATACATGCTAGTATATAAAGAAGATTAAGGGTTGTAAACCTCTATTATGTAAATAATGAACTTTGAATCTTCCTAAAGAGTTTTCCAATGTTAAAAAATCCCAATATTTATGAACAAAAATGCAGGCATTAGGGTCATTCTTATAGTTTCATTTTATGTCACTTTTGTGTGAGAGTATTCCTTTTTGATTCCCATTCAATGGCACCTATGTTTGTGAGAAAAAATCCTTTAATATTTGAAGATAATGGTTCTTGGTTTTCCTTGCATGAAACTTAGATGAATGTTGCTAACTTCATATTTGTCTTTGAACATTAAGTGTTTACTATGTATGCCTGTACCTCATATAATCCAAAAAAATATTCAACACGAGGATTTTAGTAACTTAAAGGGCCTTAGTGACCGGCTTTGAGTTGAGAAACTTCGGTGTCTAAAACTACATTGTTTTCAACTAGTCGGTAGATTTTAGTTTGTCTTGATGGTTTTCTTCCAAGATTTCACCCATTTTTGTGAAAGGTATGCACGTTTTGATATTCACTAAATCACCAATTACAAAGTCTTAAACACTAATATCAATAGAAAGAAAATCCTAATTAGATGTGAGAGTGATGACGAAGAGAAGACAGACGCTAGGGTTTCCTAGCAATGATGATGGAGGTGGTAGAAACCGGAGACAAGGACATGGTGGACAAAGGAAAGGAAAACTATTTCCATGTTGCCCTCTAGGATGGGGTTGGTAGTTTATAATTTTTTTTGGAGTGGGTAGTAGAAGAGGAGATCCTCAGCGAGGAGAAGGGAGCGGTAGAAATGATGGTAGAAACTAGTGGGGTTATTCAAGGATCTTCAATGGCCCATAAGATGGATTCAAGGCATTGGAAAGAAAGTTCTGGAAGCCAAAGGTCCCCTTCCATCCATAATAGGTGACCAAATAAAAACCTTCTACAGTAGATAACTGAGTCATATCAGTTCAGATTGAACCAAAATAATGGAAGGATTCAATGTAGTGCTTAAGAGAGTGGGTCCTTTTATGAAATGGAGTAGAGGATGGATGTCATATTCGCGTATTTAGAAATGGATGAGTGAGAACTGGGGTAAGCATTTCTCTCTAAAGTCATTACCTAATGGTTTCTTTTTGGTAGTCACTAGAAATACAAGATAAAAGCAATGGGTAGTTAATAATGGCCCTTTCATGATGGGGGGTATCATGTTTTTAATTAATGTTTAATGTTTATGGTCTGATTAAAATAGAAGAGAAGAAGGAAGTTTGGAACAACATTTCAAAATCCATGAATGTTATGGGTAAGGTGACCTTCATTCTTGGCCGTGACTTTAATGAAACATTGGATATGGCTGATAATAAAGGGAGTAAGGGGACTACGAGGAGGATCCAATTTGATTTTCAAATCTTTGTCACCAAAAATGGATTGTGGGAAGTTAAAACCAAGAATGAGGTGTTTACATGGATGAATAGGAGACATGGATTCTCACACATCATAGAGAGATTGTACCATTTTTTCTAGAAAGAGAATGGGGATCCCTTCCCTTGATCTTTGAGGCAAAAATACTTCCCATGACCGGGTTGAATCACTTTCTAGATGCTTTAGTTTTGTAGAAGGATTTGGTACTGATTTTATGCTCTTTGAAGATGGAGAAAATGTGGCTGAGAGAAGAATGATTCTAGAAAATGGTGGCAAACTATTGGAAGATTGTACTTGTTATTTAAGGAAATATGGGGTTTCAATTGTTCAAAAAATTATAGTATATCAAGAATAAGTGGAAGTGTTGGAACCAAATCCATTTCAAGGATATATTTGAGGAAAAAAATATTGGATGAGCAACTAGAGGTTTTAAAAAATAAGGTGATTCAAGAAGGTATGGATAAAATTGATTTCTTAATTGAAAAGGACTTGTAACAACAATATGAGGAAATTCTAACCAGAGAAGAAATATATTGACGCCAAAAATCTAGAGAGAATTGGTTGAAAGATGAGGACTGCAATACAATGTTTTTCCATAGTTTGGTCAAGGAAAGACTATTAATTAATAGAATAGCTTCAATAAAGAATGAAGTTGGTCAACAAGTTATGGAATCGGATGCAATCAGAAAGGAAGTGGTAGACTTTTACTCATCACTATGGTCATCAAAGAATGGAGTGTCAGTGATAGTAGAGAGCTATATAGGGATGGTTGATAGTGTTCCTTGAGGGAAGGGGGATTGTGAAAGACTTGTTATCATTGTATTGTGTATTTCCAATATGTTTGGATGTAGGGCAGACTAGGAGAATGAAGGATCACTCACTGATTGCATGATAACCCAGTTTTGAAGGGTCATTGGTTGAGGGGACAGTCAAGGTCTAGATGATTGGGCCATTGGAGGACCCTATTTATTTGTAGTAATTGCTATTCAAATTGGATGCATGGATTTCTTGTGAATTATCAGCTTCTATGTATCTTGCAATTGCATCCGAAAATCTGCATACACTTCTCTAGGGTTGTAAGCCACTTAGGGATCAAAATAGAGAAAATAAATCAAAATTGTTCTTTGTCCTATTTCCTTTTAACAAAGTCTCAACTATCAATGATACAATACATTTGATGCCCTAAGCTATCAATACAAATGGCACCTAGCTAGAAGCTCACAGGCTGTCCATTTGAGAACCACAGTCAACATTTCAAAAAAATTGATATCCTTGAACACAAGCACCAGTAACATCAAATAATGGAGTTAAAGCATGGGCTAGGGCACGACACGAGTAGAATGTGGTCATTTTAGTGAGCATCTCAAAAATATTTAGTGGCGTCATTAAATGTGCTAGTAATATCAAAAAACGTGAATCCAAACATTTCAAAATAATGAATTGATATCCTTGAGCACAAGCACCAGTAATATTAAATAATAGAGATAAAGTGGGCTAGGGAATGACACCAGTAGAATGTGGTCATTTCAGAGAGCATTCATGATCAAATAAAATGCAATGCTTTTGAAATTTGCAGTCGAATATGATGCCAGAGGCTCGAAAGACATTAACCATCAAAGATACCAATCAAAGATGAAGAAATCACATACCTTCTTTGGCACTCAACTTTCACCCACTCATTTTCTCCTACTCCTTTTCTCTCCAATTGAAATAAAAATGATTTGGGCTTTTCAATTTTTTTTTCATCTATACCCCAAACCTGTCAAAATTTTGATGGTCAATTTAAAACCCATCGCAATACCGACACCATCAGGGCCTATTATAAAAAAAAACACCAAATTCATAATAAAAAATTACCCGTCGGAAGTGTTTGTCAAAATTTGGCCCCAAATGTAGTAGTGTGTAGCATGTGCATACATCATTAATCATTAGAACCTTAGGAGGGATCAATGATAGGGCACTCGTGAGATCTCCTTTCACTGCACATTCAGGAACAACTTGAAATTTCTACGATTTGCATGCATTGTTCCTTACAAGTTGAACATTTAATACCTCCTTTCCTTGCTTCATGGCTACAACAAATGATGTAGATGCCATATCTTTGAAATCTAGGGCTCCAATTACAAATATGAGTTACTCGATAAATACCTTGTTCAAACAGTTCTTAAATGATTGCCAATGACACACTATAGAGATCTTTGCAAATCACACTTAGCACAAATAGTTCTGGTTAATCACTCTGGAATCGCTCTGCAAGTTCTTAAATCACTGGTGAAAAGAGAATAAATGGTAACATTTTTCTTTATAGATACCAAACGGTCAGATTAGGGCTTCATTAATGATCTGTACACTTTCTAGGTGAAATACATTTGTCTCAGCATTCTCATGTCAACTTGGTAAACATATGCTTGGTCAATACTACCATTTGATTTTAGCTCGGTACATATCACATCTCGGCTACCATAGGAGCTTGACATACACTAGTGACTTGGTCACTATGGGCTAAAATAATAATGATCAACATCAAATATACAATATGACTTCCTTTTCAAATCTATCCTAATGCATCTTAATGTAGATATGGACTTTAACATATCAAATGTTAGGAATTGATCTAAAATAAAGTATTGTAAGATTCAGTTCCACACATACCTTATTTTTTTTAGTTTGGAGTAGTGTGATCACCTGATCCATTAGATTGGGTGACCTCAGGTTCACTGGCTCCACTACTGCTTGCTTCCTCTTTCTTCCTCCATGTCTTATTCATCTAGTTCCTCACCTGATCAACAATATCTTCATTCTTGACTTGTTCATTGCTCAATATATGTGCTCTGTAGTCTCTCTTTAAGTGACCAATCTTATTGCATTTGTAATAGACCATAGTTCCACTCATCCAACTCTTGGATTTGCCTCTAAAATGTGTCTTCAAATAGTTTACTACAATATGACCATATTCTCCATAATAATGACAATTGTACCATGTATTGTAGTCCCAATTGTATGTGTCACCTTTCCTAGGTGCTTTATTCTGCTTATTGGATGTCCACTTAGCTTTGGATCTACACTCTTGTGCTCTATGACCATATTTCTGATAGTTAAAATAATGTCCTTGAAATCTAGGTGAGGTAGGTGGATTACTGACCTTTGACCTGCATTCATGTGCCTGATGTCCATGTTTCTTACAATTAAAACAATTTCCATTGAAATTTTGTTTAGGATTGGGCTTACCATTTTTGCTTCTAAAATTTTTTGTTGTGTGTCCTTGATTTCCACAATGATGGCATGTGGGTTTCTTGTTCTTTGACTTTGCATTCCTTTGTTCTCCACTCTTTGATGATTCTCCTTCTTTAGTGGATGATAAGTGCTCATCGTGTCCAAGTCCAGAAGTATCACTCGATCTTCTAGGTGACCTTAACATTTATTGAAAGTATTTGACAACTTCATTAGGCTCGTTCATCCTCTCATTGAGTTATTTCTCAGATCTTAGTTCATTCTTCAGTTGGCTATTTTCTAATCTCAGATTTGTGATTTCCATATCTTTCTTGCTCAACTCTTGATTAGCAAGTAATATTTGATTCACCATGTCTAATTGATTGTTTGTCTACCTTTGGATGTCACATGTCCTTTCATCAAGTCTTATAGACATTTTTATTTTGTCTTCTTTAGCCATTGTTTTGTCTTCTTCAACTATCTTTTTTTGTTCGGCTCTGATTGTATTTCCTATTCTCTCTTTAGATTTTTTATGTTTTCATTTAGTATTTTGTTTTTCTCTAGTAGATCTATTATATCTTTGTCACTTTCAGTAGAATTACCACTGTCAAATAGACCTCTAGTATCCTCTTCTTGGTATTGAGTTTCATTATGTTGAATTGCCAACTCTCTCCTTCTGCTTAAGGATTTCTTCAATTCACCTCTGGCTTCTTCAAGTTGATGTAGTGCAAGATGAATGTTAATCTTCTGATTCTTTATAATCTTTCCCAACTTATAAACCTCCATCTCCAAGACCTTAACTCACAAGTGATTAGACTTCATTTAAGAGACCAAGTTCTAACACCATTAGTTGGAATTCTAATATGGGAAAGTGAGATATTGAGGGGGGTGGGGGTGAATCAGATATCTACTATTATCTCCATTTTGACATAAATTCCCTTGCATAACATAAACATCAAATTCAATACTGAAATAGATCTAACATTCTAATCTTCATCCATGAAATTGAAACATAACACAAATATTTTGGTTACCCAAAAACCCTTGAAAGGTAAAATTGGGGTGGGGATGACACCCACAAATCTTCACTACTGCAATATTAAAGTTTTCCTGTTAGGGATACAAAGTTTTGATCATAAACTAATGATCTACTCGGTGAGGGGTCTTCCCTGCTAAGAGCTTAAAGACTTCTACAATCTACCTTGGTAAAAGGATTTAAACTTACAACAAAGTAAGCACTCGGTTAAGAGTTTTCTTAAGCCTATTAGGACCACTCTATTAAGAGATTTACCCTTATTCACCTGTTAAAATGTCTTAGTACATGATCCTTCAATTTTCACTGTGATGATGATAATAGATATTTTCCTTCCAATATAGATTTGATCTCCTCTATCAAATATATCTCTATTATGACCTTCACTGCTTTGCTCGGTCACTTTTACTGATCTCTGCCTATATCAAAAGTGCTTCTCTATTTTGTATATGAGATCATTCTTCTTACATACATCATTTTAGGGTTCAGATCTCATCTTATATAAACAACAAATCAACTTCCATAGATCAAGATCAACGATCTAGATTATCTACTTATGCCGCTTAAGCATTCCCTAAATCTGATTGGCTACATAGATTTCATAGGGATTAATGATTACAAATCTAAAGCATAATCACCTCTATGATTTCCTCAATAAACGTAAAACTTTGTATAGATGTTGGCCAAAATGGTTTACCTAAGTGTTTTTGCCATTACAAACACATATGTCAAATCTAGCTTAGCCGGCATATGAAGTCTCTGACACCCAACATTAACTATTCTTCATTTACTGGTGCTCGACACTGACATATCTACACAACTCGACATAAACTAATCGACTATTACTGAAGTACTCAGTGACCTCTAAATTTCTCGGCAGTAACTACTACTCGGTAAATGTACAATATAAAAGTCTAAACATAACTCGACCTATACATGATGACTTGGTCACAGTGATGACTGACCAACATTGCCTAGAAAATGAATAAGTGTAAGACACTAATAGACAACAAAACTTAGGGATCAACATGTCAACACTTACTCTAAAGAAGTAGGAATGAAGAGGGAGTTTACAATTCCTTATAATCCCCAACAAAATGGTGTTGCAAAAATAAAAAATAGAACCATTGTAGAAGCTGCAAGAGCTATGCTTCATGACCAGGATCTTCTCACTTCACTTTGGGTTGAGGCATCTAACACTGCAGTCTATATTCAAAATAGATGTCCTCATTCATCTTTAGAAAATAAGATTCTTGAAGAAGCATTTATTGGGAACAAACCTGACATTAGTCACCTAAGAATCTTTGGATGTCATGTATACTTCCATATTCCTGAAGAGAAGAGATCTAAATTAGAACCATCAGGAAAGAAAGGTATATTTGTAGGATACAATGATTCAGCCAAAGCATATAGAATCTACGTTCTGGGTCAAAATTAAATCGAATTGAGTAGAGATGTAATATTTGAAGAAGACCTTGCCTTCCCAAAATCTAAGGATAATTCATATGAATATAATAATTCATCTCAAACCATTGATAAAATTTAACCTTTCAAGATTTAGAGGGAGATAAATGATATTTGTGTGTGTGAATTTTGTACATAGTTGTAGACACAACACTTCAGTAAAACATTAGAGGTTAGCAAAAACTGAAATCTACAAGTAATTGAAACTATGCTAACCAGGTGATTTACTGCCTTCTAGTAGGTGCGAGTATGATGTTCTCAGATTGAAATCGAGATTAGTGACAGTGCAACACCTAAACGAAGGATTTAAAATGATGAAAGCAATGAAATATGAATGCAAATTAATCTTTTTATTTTTTTATTTTTGATACAATAGGATGAAAAACTGTATGAAATTAATCTAGAATGAAATTGAAATGATATGAAAATTAATTTAAGAATTATATGAATTGATATGCAAAGCTATGAAAAACTATGAATTGATCTCACAAAATTGCCTGTCGCAAAATCTTTGTTCTTCAGTTGTAAATTCGCCAGAGTAATTGTGCAAATTTGAGAGATGTGAGATTGAAAGCTTGAGGGATTTAGAGAGGGATGATTGAATGCTTGAAGGATTTAGAGAGGGATTTGTGAAGAGTTGAGCCTTGTTTTTATAAAAATCTAGGGTTTGAGGATGCATTGAGAAAAGTCATAAATCACTCTTGATAAACTCAGTTTGATTTTTGAGTTAACAAGAAATTAAGAATAAATAAACTCATAAAATCATGCAAAAGCAGTTTTTATCTCAAAATAGAGCTTTAGTTCTCTTTTTCAACTCATCATCAGATGTTGAGTTTTAATTTTAAAATTGATTGTTAATTTCTAGTTGCCTTCTTTTCTGTTTGTGCATGATTTAATTATAAATTAATTAAAAATAAAGTGATTTATTCTCAACTTAACTGATTTTAAAATTAAAACAATTGATTTATGGGTTAATCAATTATTAAATCAAACTTTTATTCAAAAACTATATTATTAAATATTGACAACTGACTTTAATTAATTAAATAGGAATTTAATCAATTAGTCATAAGATTTTTGATTTATTGTCAAAATTAAATAATACAATTTAGGAATAAATATAATTAAATGTAATTAAATAATTAAGTGGCAGTATTAAATCTGATTAATTAAATATTCAGAATATTCAATTAATCAAACTTTAGGATAAATAAGATTTATCGCCAAATAATTATTAAATTAAGAATAATTATGATAAATTAGGAATATTTCTAAGAATATTCCTTGATGAAGAATTTAGGATAATCAATTAAATTTGATAATGTGCAGATGTGCCTTAGGTTAGGACTTTTGTATCGATTTCATTCAATTTGAAGATGTAGGAGGTTAATGAACCTATAGCCCATTAATGGGGTATTACATTTTGCCCCTCTTTGAATTACTGTGCGAAGTGCAGTGGTTCAAAGATAGTCTATGTATGATAAAGATGTTTGAGATTAAAACTGATTTGAAAGATGAACCAATTCTAAGATAGAAACTGATTGAAAGATTTGAAGATGTTAGAAACTGAATGACCAAAGATAATGTTAACTATAACAACAATGAGTCGATGATTACGAAAAAGTGCCAAAATGCCTGATTCTAAACCTTATGATTGCGAAGAAGTGAGTGACCTATTCTAGACCTGATTGTCCAAAGATAATCATATTGGTATCACATCCTGAACCCATCAGTTACGAAGAACCAAGGAAATAACACTAATGAATTGATGGTTACGAAAAGTTGATACAGTTTACAAGATAGATTAGGATACCAGATTGATATGGATCTCGATGAATCAGATATGCCCAAAGGTAATGTTAATTATAACATCAATGAACTGGTGATTATGAAAAAGTGCCAAAATGCCTAATTCTTAACCTTATGATTGTGAAGAAGTGAGTGATCGATTCCAGACCTAATTGTTCAAAGAGAATCATATTGGTATCACATCCTGAACCCATCAGTTACGAAGAACAAAGAAATAACACTAATGAACTGATGGTTACAAAAAGCTGATACAATTTACAAGATAGATTAGGATACTAGATTGATATGGATCTCGATGAATCTGATATGCCCCAAGCAATGATATATTTTTCCCAAGCGATGAGGACTTTTGATGAGTCAGCAACTAGAGGTTGTCTTGATTACTGAGGAAAGATTGATTACAGATTTAGATTTACAGACTTGAATGATGTGCAATACCATGCCCCCTTCGGGATTAAAATTGAAATCTGACAAGAAAAGTCAGCGTTATAGTTTAGAAGCATGTTAATTGATTTCAGAAGTGGTTATACACGTTCGAGAACATGTTTTGCATCGTTTAGAGGTCCCGTACACTAAGTTTGACTAGGTTAAACCATGAGTTGACCATAGTTGACCAAGTTAAAATTTTGATAGTTTGATGTAAGATAATCAGTTGAGTTGAATTCTAGATTTCTGTGATGATTGAAGGTTGATTATGTAAGTAGTTAATAATATGAATGATCTCATATTTTGATTTTGATCCCAAAAAAGGATTCTACTTGGTATTTTGTTGGAGGAACCTTCATACAATGCTCAGTCCTTGTGTCATGTTTAGCATTTTTGGTTTTGAAGAATCGTTTAAGTGTTCAAGCAATTTGTGAGATCATGCAAAGTGCAAAATGAAATGCAGAATGAAATGCAAACCTAGGACCTAGTCATTGATCATGTGTCAATTTGTTGTCATCATTGAACTTTTAGGTAACTAGATAAATCAATACAATGCCCACTAGTTATGAAACCATAGACATATGAATATCGATTTGTATGCGCAAGAATCAATACAACACCCACTAGTTAGGAAACCATGCACATATGAATATTGATTTTATTTTTGGAATGTCGGATTAGATATAAGCACCAAGGCACAAACGCCATGATGACCTAAATATCATGTCCATTTTGATATAGCAACTTGTATAAGCATCAGAACATAAATGTCGTGATGACCTGAATATGCCTTGCATTCAAACACATCAAACAGTCAAGAGATCATTCTAAATCTAGTGTGAATTACCTGTAGTGACCCTTTATCATTCACATCCTTAGGCAAGATCGTGTTTCATAGTAGGAGAAAGAACTCACTAAAAAAGACAATAGTTAGATCAAACTTCTTTGAATTTTCTGGGTATCAATGGTCGAGGTACGCATGGCCATCCAATTCAAGATAGAGGCTCTTACAGATGGACACCATTTCAATCCAGAATTTCCAAAGTTGTTAGATTTTCACATACAAGAAGACAAAGAAAAGATTATGCCCCCAGTCATCACTCTCTAAATCATGTAAAGGACATCATTGAAGAGCTCAAAGGACACAATATGAAAAAATCTCAATGTGAATCAGTAAGCATACAAGGAGATAAAAGCATGTAAAAAGCATAGATTATTTTCAATTTGTGTTTGATTGCATTGTGTGTGTGTGAAAATTGTACCTGATCTGTAGACACAACACTTCAGTAAAATATTAGAGGTTAGTGATAATCAAAATCGTGCAAAATTGAAAGCTATCTAACTAAGCGATTTACTGCCTTCTAATAGGTGCGAGATTGATGTTCTTAGATTGTAATCGAGATCAGTGACCTAGACGACACCTAAATGAAGGATTTGAATGCAAAAGATGGATATGAAATTGAATGCAATTAATCTATATTTTTGATATTTTCTATGTAATAAGAATGATAAACTGATATGCTATGAATTCTATTGAAAACTAATATGAAATGAATGTTAAATGATCTAACAATGAAGATTCTAACAATGATATGAAAACTATGAAATTCTATGCTAAGATATAAAAAATATGCAATTGAAATTGATCTCACAAAGCTTTGAATTCGCAAGTTGATTCTTTCAAGCTCCAATTGTGCAAATTCTCCAAATCTGATATGCTATGATTCCTGTAGAGTAAGTTTGCAATTTGCGAGATGATTGAGAGATGAATTATGAAGAGATGAGCCTTGTTTTTATAGAAATCCAGGGCTTTGGAGGTGCATGGGTAAAAAAGCCATAAATCACTCAAATAACTCAGGTTGATTTTTGAGTTATTTTTAAATAAAAGATAATTAACTCACAAAAACATGCAAAAGCTAAGCTTTAACTCAAAATAGAGTTTAGCTTTAATTGATAATTGATAGTTGTTTGCTTTTATGATTGTGCATGTTTTATTTATGAATTAATTTAATAATAAAGTGATTTATTTCCAACTTAACTACTTTTAAAAATAAAACAATTGATTTATAGGTTAATCAATTATTTAATCAAATTTTTATTAAAAACTATATTATTAAATAATGACAACTTGCTTTAATTAATTAAATAAAAATTTAATCAATTATTCATAGGATATTTGGATTTATTGTCAAAATTAAATAATACAATTAATAATAGATAGAATTAAATTTAATTACACAATTAAGTGGCAAATATTAAATCTAATTAATTAAATATGAAAATATTCAATTAATCAAACTTTAGGATAAATGTGATTTATTGCCAAATAATTATAAAATTAAAGATAATTATGATGATTAATAATATTGCTAGGAATATTCCCTGATGTAGAATTTAAGATAATCAATTAGATTTGATGATGTTCAGATGTGCCTTAGGTTAGGACTTCGATGTCAATTTTGTTTGATTTGTTGATGTAGGAGGTTAATGAACTTATAGCCCATTTTTGGGGTATTACATTTTGCCCCTCTTTGAATTACTGTGCGAAGCACAGTGGTTCAAAGATAGTCTGTGTTTGATAAAGATATGAAACTGATTCAAAAGATAAACCGATCTCAAGATAGAAACTGATTGAAAGATATTGAGATAGGAGTTGATTGATATTGAATTTGATATCAAGATAATAGGTCCTGAATGACCAAAGATAATGTTCACTGTAGCAGCGATGAACCTATGATTGCGAAAAAGTGTCAAAATGCCTGATTCTGAACCTTAAGATTGATAAGAAGTGAGTGACCCATTCTAGACTCTATTGTCTTAGCAGAACTAGCAGGTATCACATCCAAACCCTTCAGTTGTCGAAGAACCAAGGAAAGAACACTATGATCTGATGGTTGCAAAAATTGATACGGATTACAAGATTAAGAGAATACCAGATTGATATGGATCGATGAATCTGATATGCCCCAAGTGATGATAGATTTGCCCCGAGTGATGAGGTCTTTTTTTTTTGATGAATCAGTAACTAGACGTGATTGTTTGTCTTGATTACTGATGAAAGATATTGATAGATTTGATTGATAGACTTTGAATGATGTGCAATACCATGCCCCCTTCAGGATTAAAATTGAAATCTGACAAGAAAAGTCAGCGTTATAGTTTAGAAGCATGTTAATTGTTTTGAGAAGTGGTTATATACGATCGAGAATGCATTCTACATCGTTTGGAGGTCCTGGAGACTGAATTTGACTAGGTTTGACCATGAGTTGACCAAGTTGAAATTTTGATAGTTTGATGTAAGATAATCAGTTAGGTTGAATTATGGATTTCTGTGATGATTGAAGGTTGATGATGCAAGTAGTTAATAATATGAATGATCACAGATTTCAATTTTGATGCCGAAAAAGGATTTGACTTGTTGTTTCATTGGAGGAACCTTCGTGTGAGATTCAGCTCTTGTTAGACTTGAAGATGCGATTTGAAGAATTGTTTAAGCATTGAAGTTCGTTTAGTCATTGTGAGATCATGCAAAGATGAAAAATACAAAGAAGCATGCAATATGAAATGCAACTTAAGACCTAGGACCTAGTCACTGATCATATGTCGATTTGTTATCATCATTGAACTTTTTGGTAACCGGATAAATCAATACAATGCCCACTAGCTATGAAACTATAGACATATGAATATCGATTTGTATGCGCAAGAATCAATACAACACCCACTGGTTATACAACCATGGACATATGAATATTGATTTATTTTCAGAATGTTGGATCAGATATAAGTACCAAGGCATAAATGCCAGGATGACCTGAATATCATGTCCATTTTGATATAGCAATTTGTATAAGCATCAAAACATAAACGTCGTGATGACCTGAGTACGCCTTGCATTACAAACACATTAAACAGTCAAGAGATCATTCTAAATCCGATGTGAATTACCCGTAGTGACCCTTTATCATTCACATCCTTAGGCAAGATCGCGTTCCACAGTAGGAGAAAGAACTTACTCAAAAAGACAATAGTTAGATCAAACTTCCTTGAATTGTCTGGGTATCAATGGTCGAGGTACGCATGGCCATCCAATTCAAGATAGAGGCTCTTATAGTCGGACACCATTTCAATCCAGAATTTCCAAAGATGTTAAATTTTCACATACAAGCAGAAGACAAAGAAAAGATTATGCCCCCAGTCATCACCCTCTAAAGCCTATAAAGGACATCATCGAAGAGCTTGAAGGGACACAATATGCAAAAATCTCAATGTGAATCAGTAAGCATACAAGGAGATAAAAGCATGTAAAAAGCATAGATTGTTTTCAGTTGAGTTTTGATGTTTGATTGTTGTTGTTGTAGATGCAAAATCCTTTCTAGAGACGAGATAGACAGAAAGACTCAACTTGAAGCTTCAAAGGACTCTGACTGGATAGGATACGTCTAAGATACATTGGAGGCCATAGGATATGACATTGATTGCCCCCAAGTTTGAACATTGATAGGATATAGACGCTCAAGCTGATTGGTGTACAAACTGACTTATTAAAAATTGGAAATGTTGAAACAAACTGGGAGATATGTACAAACTAAAGCAAGACTGAAAGTTGGGAAAGACCAAGATTGTGCTGATAGATGGAGCATTTTGAACAGGTGGCGCCCATTTGCCAGGTTTTCACCATCTTGGTAGAGATTCTATTTTTGCTACCAAGGCGCCTGTTTCCAAGTTTTCACCAAGGCACTTTTCTTTTTTTCATTTTTTTTGTATTTTTCATTTTTCAATTTTTTTTGTATTTTTCATTTTTTCAATTTTTTTGTAGTTTTGATATTTTTTGATTTTTTTGTGAATCATCAAGGTGCCTATTGCTAGGTTTTCACCAAGATGTTCATTTTTTCAGGACTTTTTTTGATTTTTAAGATTTTTTCAGGACATTTACCAAGCACTGAATGCCTTAGGCGTAGAATTTCTTCAGATGGAGAACGTTGATTGGTTCTCGGAGCTGTTCTCCTTCAGTTGTTGAGAGTTGATAGGCACCAGAGCCAAAAGTAGCAGTGATAACAAAGGGATCCAGCCAATTGGGTTCGAACTTCCCCTTGCGTTCTCGATGTGATTGATTTTTAGGATTTTCTCTCAAGACTAGATCACCAACCTGAAAATCTCTGTGTCCAACTTTCTTGTTGTAGCCTCTAGACATTCTTTTCTGATACACTCTGAGATGATCATATGTTGCTTGCCTGCGCTCATCTAGTAATTCCAGTTCTTGTAACCTAGACACTTTGTAGTCTTCATCAGTGACAAGTCCATGCATTCTGATTCTAAGTGATGGGATTTCAACCTCAATAGGTAGTACCGCTTCAGACCCATAAACTAAAGTGAAAGGTGTAGCCCCTATAGGCATTCTGATACTAGTTCTGTATGCCCAGAGAGCTGGATTGATCATGAGATGCCAGTCTCTTCTTGTTTTATTCACTGTTCTGTGCCAGATCTTCAGGAGATTTTTGTTTGAAGCCTCAGCTTGTCCATTCCCTTGAGGATAGTAAATAGAAGACCAATGTTGTGTAATCTTGAATTTAGCACATAAGTCATCTAGATCCTTGTTTTTGAATTGTCCTCCATTATCTGTGACTATGGAATGAGGGATCCCATGTCTGCAAATGATGTAGTTCAGGATGAACATATAGATCTGTTTCCCCATTGCTTGTGTTAGAGGAACTGCTTCTACCCATCTTGTAAAATAATCTGTAGCTGTGATGATATGGGTATGTCCATTAGAAGAGTACAGATGGATAGTGCCTATGAGATCAAATGCCCATTGTTGAAAAGGCCATTGTGTAGTAAAGGAAATTAGATCTCTCCCTGGAGCATGAATCAAGTTGCCATGTACTTGACACTGTTGATAGTTTTTAGCAAATTTAATAGCCTCTTTCTCCATTTCAGGCCAATAGTACCTGGCCCTAATAAGTTTTTGAGCTAACATTAAACTGTTCGAGTGTGACCCACATATACCCTCATGGACTTCCTCTAATGCACATCGAGACTCTTCCCGTTCTAAACATCTAAGCAGTGTACCATCTAGACCTCATTTGTACAGATCATTACCAATGATGACATATTGGGATGCGGATCGGATAAGGTTTCATTTCTCAAAATGGTTAAAGGACTCAGGGATGATTTGGTCATGGAGATAGGAGAATAGATTTTTGTAGCGAGATGAGTCATAACCTACAACAGTGCAGATCATGCGGGTTTTAGGGGAGTCATATGCAGGATAGGATAGGGCTTCCACTAGGAACTCATAGCATAGCTCATGTTCGGGCTTCTGTAAGAGAGTAGATAGTGTTGCCATTGCATCAGCAGCCTTATTCTCCGTTCTGGGTATTTGCTCAAATGTGATAGAGATGAAGTATTTCTTTAAATCATCTACCATTCTCTTGTAAGGAATGAGCTTTTCATCTTTGGTTTGGTACACATCATTGACTTGGTGGATAACCAATTGTGAGTCTCCATGGATGTGCATCTCTGTAACTCTCCACTGTATTGCCATTTTCATACCATTGAGAAGTGCCTCATATTCAGCAATATTGTTTGTGCAAGGAAACTTTAGTCTGAATGCTTTGGGTATCGAGTATCCTTGAGGAGTGATGAACAATATGCCTGCTCCAGATCCATTTTGTGTGTAGGAGCCATCAAAGAATAACTGCCATTCTCTAGAAGAGAAGTGCATGATAGAGGAATCGGGAAATTCCATTTGCATGGGTGTATCATCAAACAGTGGTGCTTCAGCTAATTGATCAGCAATGACCTGTCCTTTGATAGCTTTTCTTTCAACATATTCAATGTCAAATTCGCTCAAGAGCATGACCCATTTAGCTAGTCTACCTGTGAGGGCAGCTTTGCTTAGTAGGTACTTCAGTGGATCAATCTTAGCTACCAAATGAGTGGTATGAGCTAACATGTAATGTCTCAGTTTCTATGATGCAAAGATCACAGCGAGACAAGCTTTCTCAATCATAGAATAGTTCTTTTCATACACCACCAATGTTCTGCTTATATAGTAGATGGCTCTTTCCTTTTTGTTCTCATCATGCTGTGCTAGCAATGCCCCCGGTGATGTATCTGTTGCGGAGACATATAATATTAATGGCTTCCCATGAATAGGAGGCATTAAGATAGGAGGATTCGAGAGATAATTCTTGATATGATCAAAATTATTTGCACAGTCTTCATTCCATGCAAAGGTCACACCTTTATGTAATGTCTTTGTGAAAGGTTGTGATATGTTAGCTAACTGTGATATGAATCTTCTGATGGACTGTACTCTCCCTTGCAAAGTTTGCATTTGACTCATATTCCTGGGAGGTTGCATCTCTATGATAGCTTTCACCTTAGTTGGATCGACCTCAATGCCTTTCTTTGAAACTATGTATCCTAAGAGCTTTCCAGAAGTGACACCAAAAGCACACTTCTTAGGATTTAATCAGAGACTAAATTGTTCCATTCTGTCTAGGATCATGCTCAAGTCTGTTAGATGTTTAGTTCTAATCATGGATTTTGCCAAGGTATCATCCACGTAATCCTCCATTATTTTATGCATCATATCATGAAAAATAGATGTCATTGCTCTTTGATATGTAGCTCCAACATTTTTGAGTCTGAATGGCATAACATTCCAACAGAAGGTTCCCCACGCACATGTGAAAGCTATTTTCTCTTGATCTTCTGGAGCAATTTTGATTTGATTGTACCCAGAAAAGCCATCCATTAAAGAATACATTTCATAGCCCGCAGTCATGTCCACTATCATATCAATGTTAGGCAGCGGAAAATCATCCTTAGGGCATGCTCTGTTCACCTCTCTAAAGCCCGTGCACACTCTGATTGAACCATCTAGTTTTGAAATAGGTACAATGTTAGAGATCCACTTAGCATAGCCTATGACATGGATGAATCCAGCTTTTAGGAGTTTTTCTATTTCTGCTTTGACTAAGAGTGCAACATGAGGATGCATCTTTCTCAATCTTTGTTTGATTGGTTTTACTCCAGGAGCAATGGATAGATGGTGCATAATGAGATTGGGATCCAATCCTGGCATATCTGAATATTTCCATGCAAAGTTGATCTTTTTGTCTAATAAGATTGTAGTGAATTTCTGTTTCTCTTCTTTTGATAGAGATTGTGCTACATGTACCAATTGTGGTTCCTCTGTTGTACCCAAATTGATGGATTGAGTTGGCTCAATCAAAACTGGAGATCTATCCTATAAATGACTTGGAAGGACATCAAATATCTCATCCTTAGGCACCTTAGAGAGGTTTTCACCTTCAGATACATCTTTTCTTTTTACTTTTGTCAGTTCTGAGACTACCACAAAGTGGTTTTCACCCTCAGAACTCTTTTTCTTTTTCTTTTTACTCTTGTTTTTCTGACTAAGATATTTGATGTCTGACTCGATCATGCTGACACTCGGTTCGCTGATGGAAGTACTCATAGGCTCAACTGCATTGAGGTAGCAGGCAAGGGCATAGTCATTCGGGAAGGTATAAATACCATGGTTTGGGTTTGTGGAAGTTTGGTTGATAAGATCAGGGCGTTGGATAGTCAAAGCGGGAAAGGCTTGGCATATGGTGTTCGACATAGTCATGGATATGTCATCATTGGTCCTAACCCGATGCTCAAGTTCAGAGGTGATATTACAGCTCAAAATGTTCAATTCGTGAATAGGCTCAACATCATCATGGGAGTCCTCTTCAGCCATAGGTGGATCAGACACGTTAAGTTCATTGTTTCACTCTAGACCTACGTTGGGTTGAGATACATATTGGTGAATAACATCAATATATTTCTCTATTATAAGCTCATCTTCTTTTGGAATGGCACCCCATTCATAGTCATTTGACTCAGCTTCTGATTCAAGATCTCTAGGAAATCTTAGAAAATGTGTGAAATCAGGATGAATACCCCAAGAAGGATTACCCTCAGTCTCTGACTTGAATTCATATTCATGGGAATCAGTGTCAGAATAACTACCCCCTTCTTCTTGATCAGTTTGATCACCTTCGAGATTGGCTGGTTCTTGTGGTGCAACCATCTCTTGCACTACCGTAGGTTCTTGTGTTTCTACTACATTAATTCTTTTGATAGGATCATCTGTATCATCAAGAAGATCTTTGGTCTCTTTAGGCAATTTTTCATAGGGGATAAGCTCAGAGCTATCTGAATCATCATCAAAGGGTTCTGTTTCTTCTGTCTTAAGAAGGGGTTCTCCTGGTGCAATTTGTTCTATGACATGAGAACAACCACCTTTGAGATGATAGGGTTTCTTCTTAAACCCTAAGCCACCAGTATCTTTGTTGGCTTTACCAATATGTGGAATGGGTGTCACAAGACCCTTTCTAGAGGTCCTTGACCGGAATATCCCATCTTGGCTATCAATCTGTTCCCTGGACCATATGAATTAGAAGGGATTGTAGGTGCTATAGATTCACTAGGTTGAACAATTTTGGATTCAGAATCATCTTTATATAGCCATGCAAGCACAGCTTCATCTTCTTCAAATTCTTGTTTGGATACTTGCTCCGCCACAAAATTTCTTTTGTATGCTTCCATAGGTTCCTTAGGTTCTAATTTAGATTGCTTCAAAGATTGTCCATACGACTTAGGTGAGATTGGGAGAGATGTCAGAGACAAGACTAGCTCTATAGTGTATTCTCCCATCCCATTTTCTTTGATATTGATCTCTTTAGAAATGTCTTCCATCTTGGATGTGGAAGCCACATTTTGTTGCTTGATGGAAGATTCTTTGTTATTAGGTACAAGCTTATCGGCACTTTCCTTCAATGTATTGCAAGTTGTACTCAGATCTGTTGGGATAGTAACTTCTACCCCTTCATAGGGAAATTTCAAGCATTGATGGTATGTAGAAGGAATGGCTTGCATTTCATGGATCTAGGGTCTCCCTAGAAGGATATTGTAAGCCAATGGTAGATCAAGCACCTGACATGTGGTATCTTTGATGATCAGACCCACTCGGATGGGTAAGACAATGGTGCCTTTAGAAGCTCTTTCTTGTTCGTCATAGGCTTTTATGGTGATCTTCTTTCGAAGATCAATAGCCATCTCTGAGAATCCCAACTGTGTGATTAAGTTGTAAGAAAAAATGTTGAGGCCTGCGCCCCCATCTATCAACACACAGTTGACTTGACGGTTCTGGATCAAGACTTCTATGTGTAAGGGCTGATTATGTGGGTGACTCAAAGATTTTTCATCTTCCTCTAAAAAGGAGATATATTGTGGAGACGTTAGATGACCAACCATAGTCTGGAACCTGTCTAGATCTAGATCATCAGGAACATTAGAGTCGAGCAAAGCTTTGTCTAGGATATCTCTATGAGATGGAGATATTCGAAGTAACTCAAACATAGAGATTTTGGCATTAGTATGCTGGAGTTGTTGGATGATGCTGTAAGATGTAGGTCTTGTATCCTTTGGATTGGAAGATTTCAAGGCAACCTTCTGTTTAGAAGTAGATGTGAGATTGAAAGGTATCTTAGGGACATTAGATGAACTTGTTGTTTGTCCTTTTAGATGAGCCTGAGCTTGTGATCTGGTAACCGCATTAGCTAAGGAATGATTTCTATCTCTTCGTACAATCATGATGACATTGCAGCTCTCAGAGATACATGGTTCAACCATATTGATGACAACATTGTTTCCAGGGTAGGCATAGTTGACTTTTGCCCCCATGTTAGGCTGAGAAGTGGAAACTCCCTTGCCATGTTGTGGAAATGGTTTTGTAAATGCTGTGTGATCATTATTGCTGGTAGGATTATCGATCGTGATGTCCCCTTGATCTATCAAGTCTTGAATGGTATGCTTCAAGTGGAAGCATCCATTAGTTCTGTGGCCTTTAGTCCGATGGAAAGCACATAATTCATTATCTTTCCACCAATATGGTTTTGGATCCGGATCAGTTTTTCGGATTGGTGGTAAAGAGATCATGTTATCAGCTATCAGGGTTCTTAGGGAAGATTCCAAAGATTCTCCCAGGGGAGTAAACTTTCATTTATTATCCCATCGTTTGAATGGCTTCTTTGGAGATGGTTCAGCAGATTTTTGCTCTGAAGCTTCAATGGCTTTGGTGGCAAGGGTGAGATTGTAGGCCGGTGCCTTTGATGGGGTGCGGATAGTGTCAACAACACCATCAGAGATGATACCTTTGTTTCTATTCCAGCTCTTGTTTTTATCTTTTGAGCTAGATCCAAATTCACACTTGTCCTTTTGAAGTGTGATTTCTCCTTTCTTGACAAGTACTTTCTCAATCTTGATTGCATTATCCACCATTTTATCAAAAGATACATGATCTTGCATTTGTAATGGATAGTTGAGCTTTGGAACAAGGTTATTGATAAAGATTTCAAGTTGCTCCATTTCAAGAATTTGTCTAGCATATAGAGAGAACTTCTTTCTCCACCTCTTGAGGAAAGTTAGGAATGATTCCCTTGGATATTGCTTGAGGTTACAAATATCGATCATGGTGACTGGATGTTGAATATTGTAGGAATATTGTTGATAAAACAATTTAATCAATTCCTCAAAAGTTTTGATCGTAGAAGGTAATCTTGAAAACCACTGAATGGATGCTCCTCCCAAGGATCTAGGAAAAAGACGTATTAGATAAGTCAGTTCATGCATGAATTCCATGGATTGCGTACAGAACTCTCTGACATGATCTTGAGGATCAGAGTGTCTGTCATATTTGTCATACTTTGGTATCTCCACTCTTTTTGGGAATGGTGGCATATACAAGTTTTTGTCGAATGCGAAAGGACATAGGGCCTCCATGGAGAACTCCTTCGGTTCCTTCTCCTTCTTAAGATTGTTAAATTCAACTTGTATAGCATGCATCTGTTTTGTCATAGCTATGAGTGGAGTTTCTTCCTCATGTGTGATTATATCATCAACGTTAAAGTTGGGAGGAAGCTTAGCCCCTTCCTGGGCTAATTGTAAAAAGTATGCCTCTCTATCCACTTTCAAGAAATGCCTCATCATTCTCTGGAATTCATCATCATTCTGACATCAATGGATTTCAGAGGGGGTAGGTTCTTGGTCGGCATTATGTTGAGAATGGTGTCCTTGGGACCCTCCTCTTAGAGAACCGTGGTTTGTCCCTGCTTGAGACATGATAGGAGTTTTTGGGCTCCCTGGAACAGATTGAGGAGGAGTTTGCTGATTACCTCTGTGAGTTGATAAAGGAGGTATGTAACCAGTTTTCAATCAAAAGTTACCGAGACCGTCATCTTCATAGATACCTGACTTGACGAGTTGTTCAAGAGTTGGACTTGGGGTATTGGTCAAAAGTAAGTTCTGAGATGTTTCTTCTGATTTCTTGTGTGAAGAAGCTCTGGTCTCCACCATTAACTTTGAATGAAACAGAAGAAAAGGATGAAGACAACTGAAGAACAATTTGATTCGAGAAAATCAGATGACGCAACCTTGTCAAGATTATGATAGTTTTGAAGATTTGATGAGATGTGGGTGAAGGAAACTGTGCCCTGGATGTATGGGATAGATCGCCCAAAAGATAGCGGACATGAGTTCTCAACACTTAGTCTATTTTTGAAGATTGATTGAAGATTGATAGTTATGACAAGGTTTTGACATGAGATAAAAAAGACTCAAATTGATCAAACAGAAGACTAGATCGGATTCAAAAGATCAAACTCAGAAAATGGTAGAATGCTCAATAGCTACTGCTCTGTTCCTGACACAATGATATTTTTGATAGATTCTGGAACTAGGCTGGAAACATTGGATATCTTGCAATTTGACAATTTCTGACAACTCTCACAAATTTTTCCAAACGACACTCTGCAGACTCGTACTACACTGGGTAGTCTATGAAATGATAGTTGCTAAACTCGTACGACAGTTGGGTAGAAATGAAATGACAGTTGTAAAACTTGTATGACAGTTGGGTAGCAATGAAATGACAGTTGTAAATATCATACGACAGTTGCTAACAAGATTTTGACTTTCTTGAATTTGCTAGTTTGAAAACTCGTACGACACTGGGTTCTCAATCGTATGACAGATGGGCAATACTGAAATGACACTTGACAAAACTCGTACAACTTTTGACTTTTTGAAATGACTTTTGACTCTAGAAAGAATTTACGTCAATTTTTGCAAAATTTAAGGTCTTTAGTTCTGGATTGTTTGCAAATTGTACTGTCCAGATTTTGAAGGTTATACCAGATTTGATCATTTTTAATAGCCAAGTAGATAAACAAGCACACAGAACAGCAAGCAAGTGATTCCAAGCACGTCTGAAAATAATGAACAAGGGCAAAAGCAACCTTGCGCATAAACAATCAAGTGACCAAATTGTGCTAATCTCTGAGAGTACTAATTGTGTATGTTCTGAAAAGTTATGCAATAACACACATATACCTGAAAGTGAAAAATTGGCCTCTCTAGGGTTTTTAGTAATGGTTTGACTCTGCAACTTTTATGATTCAAAGGGGTGAACTCCAATCCCGGCGCACCAGGGTTTTGACACAGTCTGAGAACTTAATCTTCAAGAGCTGCTAGGGAGATCTGACAACCCAACAATGAACCATACCCATGGAGATTTCTTCCACAAGGAGATTTATATAGCGGTTGTCACTACCACGGGAAAATGGCTATTACCGCTTGAGGTTCCATCAATGCAGTTTTTCCTGTGAAGGGATTGTCCGCTACAGTTAACCCTCTCTAAAGGTGACTTACAGATTTATACCACAAGGGGACTTGGCTCCAGATTCAAGGTTTTGACACCTCTTCACTTTTAACCCAAACAAAGCAAGCAGATGAATCCGACACGCTAAGACAAAGTTTTGTTCCACCAAGGTCTGTGATATCAACTCCACGTGATCTATCAACCTCTCCGGGGAGAGAATGTATCAATCAACAAGAGAAGACGCACTAACTAATTTTGATTCACCAAAGCTCATGATATCAACCCCATTTGATCTATCAACCTCTCCGAAGAGAGAATGTGTCGATCAATAAGAGAAGACGCACTAAACAAGTTGAATGTGAAACGCACTAAGTATCCTCCCTACCTACAAAGATTCTATCGTCAAGAAAGATTTCTCTAGGAATCCAATCTCTCAAGAATCACGAATAGTGTTCATAGGGCCTAATTACTATGTGAGCACAGATATATTCCCGAAAGCAAATCTACCAAAAGTACCCAAAAAGTAGAAAGAGGAACACTTAAAGCTTAAAGTGAATATGAGATGAGTCCACAAGGTGGAACACTTAACACCTCACACAAGCTGAAAATGAGTCCCCAACTTAGAAAACAAGTGAGTTCTTAAAAGTACAAAAGGGTTGCCAAGTGGAACACTTAACGCTTCTGTCCTGTTGACCCCTCCCCTTTATGGCGCTGAGATTGCAACCACGGGGCAGAAATGAGGGGCCAGTAGATTAGCGAGTCCAATAACCCAAGATAGCAATCAAGATCAATCACAAGTATTCTAAGACTACTTAATGAATCTTTAAGGGATCACAACCTAGTATCAAATTATGCAAGTGTGTAGAAATAGATCAAAAGCATGAAAAGATGCACACAAGCTTGACACATAAGAGATTTATTTTAAGTCCAAATCAAAATGTTTTCAGAACAAGGAGAATACCTCGTGATCCTTGCAATGCGCTTAGTAGATTCTACCTGATTTTTAACAATTTTTGTTGAGCTTTTCCATGCAAGCAATTGACGAACTCTCCAACAAGCAAACAAGCAAACAAGATATGCAAAACATATTCAACTTATGAAAACCATAGTGTTAGCTCTAAAAATCAATTTTTAGGAGCAATAATAACCAGAAATTAATTCAAATGACAACTCATATCATGCATTGAATCATATGAAAAATAAGTGCATACCCATCACAAAATTTTAATTTTTTTGCACTGCATTTGACCTAGTCAACAAGATCTAATTTTTTTGATATGATTTTGGCCACAAAAATAGAAATTCAGAATAAAGACCCCTATTAAAAAATAGAGAGCTTTCCAAAAATGCAAAAATTTTAGAAAAATCTCTTCATTTGTGCCCTAGAGACCCATTTTATCAAAATAGACTAGTTTTTGAAAATTAACTATTTGAGCTATTAAATTGCATCCAAATTTAAAACACAAATAATAGACCCCCTGTAGAATTTGAGGAGCTTTCCAAAAATGTAAAAATTTTTAAAAAATATTCTAATTTGCGCTGAAAATTAATTTTTTATGAAAAATAAATTTTTTTTTATTAAAAATTCAAAATAATTTAGAAAATTTTGAGTTTTTTTTTGAAGCTTCCCTGATATGTCTCCAACCTGCAAAAAAAATTTCAGACCAAAAATCCAAGCCGTTTGGGAGATAAAATTAAATCTTTGAAACTTTAGGGTTTTAGCTCCAAGAATCAAAATCAGCATGCAAATGTGGCTTGCCCCATAGTGGGCACCAGAAATGTGTGTGTGAAAATTGTACCTGATCTATAGACACAACACTTCAGCAAAACATTAGAGGTTAGTGATAATCAAAATCGTGCAAAATTGAAAGCTATCTAACTAAGCGATTTACTGCCTTCTAATAGGTGCGAGATTGATGTTCTCAGATTGTAATCGAGATCAGTGCCCTAGATGACACCTAAATAAAGGATTTGAATGCAAAAGATGGATATGAAATTGAATGCAATTAATCTATATTTTTGATATTTTCTATGTAATAAGAATGATAAACTGATATGCTATGAATGCTATTGAAAACTGATATGAAATGAATGTTAAATGATCTAACAATGAAGATTCTAACAATGATATGAAAACTATGAAATTCTATGCTAAGATATAAAAAATATGCAATTGAAATTGATCTCACAAAGCTTTGAATTCGCAAGTTGATTCTTTCAAGCTCCAATTGTGCAAATTCTCTAAATCTGATATGCTATGATTCCTGTAGAGTAAGTTTGCAATTTGCGAGATGATTGAGAGATGAATTATGAAGAGATGAGCCTTGTTTTTATAGAAATCCAAGGCTTTGGAGGTGCATGGGTAAAAAAGCCATAAATCACTCAAATAACTCAGGTTGATTTTTGAGTTATTTTTAAATAAAGGATAATTAACTCACAAAAACATGCAAAAGCTAAGCTTTAACTCAAAATAGAGTTTAGCTTTAATTGATAATTGATAGTTGTTTGCTTTTATGATTGTGCATGTTTTATTTATGAATTAATTTAATAATAAAGTGATTTATTTCTAACTTAACTGCTTTTAAAAATAAAATAATTGATTTATGGGTTAATCAATTATTTAATCAAATTTTTATTAAAAACTATATTATTAAATAATGACAACTTGCTTTAATTAATTAAATAAAAATTTAATCAATTATTCATAGGATATTTGGATTTATTGTCAAAATTAAATAATACAATTAATAATAGATAGAATTAAATTTAATTACACAATTAAGTGGCAAATATTAAATCTAATTAATTAAATATGAAAATATTCAATTAATCAAACTTTAGGATAAATGTGATTTATTGCCAAATAATTATAAAATTAAAGATAATTATGATGATTAAGAATATTGCTAGGAATATTCCCTGATGTAGAATTTAAGATAATCAATTAGATTTGATGATGTTCAGATGTGCCTTAGGTTAGGACTTCGATGTCGATTTTGTTTGATTTGTCGATGTAGGAGGTTAATGAACTTATAGCCCATTTTTGGGGTATTACACATTGTTGTAGATGCAAAATCCTTTCTGGAGAGGAGACTGACTGACTAACTTGGATGAAGCTTCAAAGGACTTTGACTGGATATGACTTGTCTAAGATGTATTGGAGGCCATAGGATATGACATTGATTTCCCCCAAGTGTTAAACATTGATAGGATACAGCCGCTTGAGCCAATGGTGTACAGATCGACTTATTGAAACAAGGATATATATAGACTAAAACATACTGAAAGTTGGGAAAGACCAAGATTACACTAATAGATGGAGCATTTTGAATCAAGTGGCACCCGTTTGTCGGGTTTTCACCATCTTGGTAGAGATTCTATTTTTGCTACCAAGGCGCCTGTTTCCAGGTTTTCACCAAGGCACTTTTTCTTTTTCTCATTTTTTTGTATTTTTCATTTTTCCAACTTTTTTGATATTTTTGGTATTTTTTGATTTTTTTGTGAATCATTAAGGTGCCTATTGCTAGGTTTTCACCAAGCTGTTCATTTTTTTCAGGACTTTTTCAGATTTTTATAATTTTTTCAGGATATTTTACCATAGTCTGAATGCCTTAGGCATAGAATTTCTTCAGATGGAGAACGTTGATTAGTTCTTAGAGCTATTCTCCTTCAGTTGTTGAGAGTTGATAGGCACCAGAGCCAAAAGTAGCAATGATAACAAAGGGACCTAGCTAGTTGGGTTCAAACTCCCCCTTGTGTTTTCGATGTGATTAATTTTTAGGATTCTCTCTCAAGACTAGATTGCCAACTTGAAATTCTCTGTGTCTGACTTTCTTGTTGTAGCATGTAGACATTCTCTTCTGATATACTCTGAGATGATTATATGTTGTTTGTCTGCGCTCATCTAGTAGTTCAAGTTCTTGCAACCTAGACACTTTGTAGTCATCATCGGTTACTAGACCATACATTCTGATTCTTAGTGATGAGATTTCAACCTCAATAGGTAGTACCTCTTCAGACCCATAAACTAAAGTGAAAGGTGTAGCCCCAGTGGGTGTTCTGATACTTGTTTTGTAGGCCCAAAGAGCTGGATTGATTATGAGATGCCAGTCTCTTCCTGTTTTATTAACTGTGCAATGCAAGATTTTCAATAGATTCTTGTTAGAAGCCTCTACTTGTCCATTCCCTTGAGGATAGTAGATAGATGACCAATGTTGTGTAATCTTGAATTTGGCACATAGATCATCTAAGTCTCTATTTTTTAATTGGCCACCATTATTTGTGACTATAGAGTGTGGAATACCAAACCAACATATGATGTAGTTTAGAATGAACATAAAAATTTGCTTTTTGGTTGCTTGAGTCAAGGGGACTGCTTCTACCTATTTTGTAAAATAGTTTGTAGCTGTTATGATATGGGTATGTCCATTAGAAGAATGAGGATGTATGGATCCTATAAGATCAAATGCCCATTGGTGAAAAGGCCATTGTGTAGTAAAGGGAATTAGATCTTTCTCTAGAGCATGAATTAAGTTACCATGTACTTGACACTTTTGATAGTTCTTAGCAAACTTGATTGCATCTTTCTCCATTTCAAGGCAATAGTACCTAGTCCTAATAAGCTTTCGAGCTAGCGTTAAACCGTTCAAGTGTGACCCACATATACCTTCATGGACTTCCTCAAGTGCACATTGAGATTCTTCTCATTCTAAAAATCTAAGTAATGTACCATCTAGACCTCGTTTGTATAGATCGTTACCAATGATGACATACTGAGACGCATTGCAGATAAGGTATTGTTTCTCATGGTGATTGAAGGTATCAAGAATGATTTGGTCTTGGAGATAGGAGAAAAAGGTTTTTGTATCGAGATGAATCATGACCAACAACAGTGCAGATCATGCAGGTTTCAGGGGAATCATATGCAGGATAAGATAATGCTTCCACCAGGAACTCGTAGCATAGCTCATGTTCAGGTTGCTGTAATAGAGTAGATAGCGTTGCCATTGCATCGACAACCCTATTCTTTGTTCTAGGAATTTTCTCCAATGTGATAGATATGAAATATTTCTTTAGATCATCTACCATTCTTTTATATGGAATTAGCTTTTCATCTTTCATTTGGTACACATCATTGACTTGATGGATAACAAGTTGGGAGTCCCCATGAATGTGTAACTTAGTCACTCTCCACTCAATTGCTAGTTTCATACCATTAAGAAGGGCTTCATATTCAACAATATTATTTGTGCAAGGGAACTTTAATCTGAATGCTTTGGGTATTGAGTACCCTTGAGGAGTGATAAATAATATGCCTGCTTCGGATCCATTTTGTGTATAGGAGCTATCAAAGAATAATTGCCATTCTCTAGAAGAAAGATTAATGATAGAGGAATCTGGGAACTCTATTTGCATTGGTGTATTATCAAACATAGGTGCATCTGCCAATTGATCAGCAATAACTTTTCCTTTGATAGCTTTTCTTTCAACATATTCAATGTCAAATTCACTTAAGAGCATGACCCATTTGGCTAATCTACCTATGAGGGAAGCTTTGCTTAGTAGGTACTTTAGTGGATCAATCTTAGCTACCAAATGTGTCGTATGAGCTAACATGTAATGTCTCAATTTCTATGATGCAAAGATCGCAACTAGACAAGCTTTCTCAATCATTGAATAGTTCTTCTCATATGCAACCAATGTTCTACTAATATAATATATAGCCCTTTCATTTTTATTCTCATCATGCTGTGCTAGCAATGCCCCCAGTGATGTATCTATGGTGGAGACATACAGGATCAGTGGCTTCTCCTGAATAGGAGGCATCAAGATAGGAGGATTTGATAGATATTTCTTGATATGGTTAAAGTTCTTCTCACATTCTTCACTCCATGCAAAAGTCACACCTTTATGTAAAATTTTTGTAAAAGGCTATGAGATATCTGCAAGCTGTGATATGAAACGCTTGATAGATTGTACTCTCCCTTGTAATGTTCTCATTTGACTAATATTCTTTGGGGGTTGCATCTCCATTATAGCCTTTACTTTAGCTGGATCAACTTCAATGCCCTTCTTTGAAACTATGTATCCTAAGAGCTTTCTAGAAGTGACACCAAAAGCACACTTCTTAAGATTTAGTCTGAGACTAATTTTTTCCATTCTATCTAGTATCTTTCTCAAGTAATTTAGATGTTTAGCTCTAATCATAGATTTTGCTAAAGTATCATCAACATAATCCTTCATAGTTCAATGCATCATGTCATGAAAAATAGATGTCATAGCTCTCTGATATGTAGCACCAGCATTTTTAAGCCCAAATGACATGACATTCTAGCAGAAGGTACCCCATGCACATGTGAAAGTAGTTTTCTCTTGATCCTTTGGAGCAATTTTTATTTGATTATATTCAGAGAAACCATCCATTAAAGAATACATCTCAAAACTCGCAGTCATGTCCACTATCATATCAATGTTAGGTAGTGGAAAATCATCCTTAGGGCATGCTTTGTTCACATCTCTAAAGTCTGTGCACACTCTGATTGATTTATCTGGTTTAGAAATAGGTACAATATTTGAGATCTATTCAGCATAGTCAATAACATAGATGAATCTAGCTTTTAGCAGTTTCTCTAATTTAGCTTTGATCAAGAGTGCAACATGAGGATGCATCTTTCTTAATTTTTGTTTAACAGGTTTTACTCTAGGAGCAATAGATAAATGGTGCATTATAAGATCAGGATCCAACCCTGACATATCTAAATATTTCCATGCAAAGTTGATCTTCTTTTCTGTTAGGAATGTAGTAATTTTTTTCTTTTCTTCTTTTGATAAGGATTGTGCTACATGGATCAACTGTGGTTCCTCTACTATTCCCAAGTTGATAGATTGAGTGGGCTCAATTAGAACTAGAGATCTATCCTGTAAATGACTCAGAAGGACATCAAATATCTCATCCTTAGGTGCCTCAGAGAGGTTTTCACCTTCGAATACGTCTTTTATTTTTACTTTTGTAGGTTCTGAGACTGCCACAAAGTGGTTTTCACCCTCAAAACTCCTTTTATTTTTATTTTTATTCTTATTCTTTTGACTAAGATACTTGATGTCCGACTCCGTCATGCTAACGCTCAGTTCACTGATGGAAGTCCTCATAGGCTCAATTGCATTTAGGTAGCAAGCAAGGGCATAGTCATTTGGGAAAGTAAAGATACCTTGGCTTGGATTCATGGAAGTTTGGTCAAGAAGGTTAGGATATTGGATAGTCAAAGTGGGAAAAGATTGGGACATAGTGTTTACGGATATGGATCTATCATCATTGGTCCTAACCTGACACTCGAGTTCAAAGGTGATATTACAACTCAAAATGTTCAATTCGTGAATAGGCTCAATGTCATTGTGGGAGTCCAATTCAGCCATAGGTGGATCAGACTCGTTAAGTTCATTATTTCACTCTAGACTTATGTTGGGTTTAGGTGCATATTGGTGAATAACATCAATATGTTTTTTTGTGATAAGCTCATCTTACTCTGGAATGACTCCCCATTCATAGTCATTTGATTCCTCATCTATGCCTCTAGGAAAATTGAGAACATGAGTAAAGTCAGGGTGAATACCCCAAGAAGGGTTACCCTTAGATTTTGATTTGAATTCATAATCATGAGAATCTGTCTCAAAATAACTACCACCTTCCTCTTTATCTTTGAGATTAGCTGGTTCTTGTGGTGCAACTATCTCTTGTTCTATAGTGGGTTCTTGTGTGTTTACTACATTGATTCTTTTTACTGGATCATCTTCAACTTCAATGAGGCCTTTTATCTCTTTATGCAAACGCTCATAAGGAATGAGCTCCTTAGTGGTGTTTGACTCATCACTATCAGACTATTGTATTGTTTCCTCCTTTGGTTCAATCTGTTCTAAGACATGCATGGAGTTCTTGCTAAGATAGAAAGGCATCTTCTTATATCCTATAATTGTTGTATCCTTGTTGGTTCGACCATGGTGGTCAAGAGGTGATAGAAGACCCTTACCTTGTAGTCCTAGAGGTCCTTTTCTAGTATATCCCATTTTTGTGATCAATTTATCCCCTGGTCCATATGACTTCTGAGGAATTCTTCTTGAAGTGGAGTCACATTTCTAGACTGAATGAGAGTTAGATTCCTCTTTATACAACCATGCAAGCATAGCTTCATCTTCATCAAACTCTTGTTTAGATACTTGTTCTGGAATAAAGCTTCCAATGAATAGGACTTGGGGATTTTTTAGCATTAGGTTTCACTTTGTCTAACGGTTGCCCATAAGACTTGGGGGAAAACGGGAGAGAAGTGAGAGATAAAACAGGTTCCATTGTGTATTCTCTCATACCATTATCTTTGATTTTGACCTCTTTTGCAACGTCTTCCATCTTGGATGTGGATGCTACATCTGTTTGCTTAGTGGAAGATTCTTTGTTATTAGGAACAATTTTATCTACACTTTCTTTCAATGTATTGCAAGTTGTAGATATGTCTACTGGAATGGTTACCTCTACTCCTTCATAAGGAAATTTCAAACATTGATGCTATGTAGAAGGAATAACTTTCATTTCATGTATCTAGGGTCTCCCTAGAAGGATGTTGTAAGCCAAAGGTAGATCAAGAACTTGACATGTAGTATCTCTGATTACTGGACCTATTCTGATAGGTAAGACAATGGTGCTTTTGGAAGATCTTTCTTGCTCATCATATGCTTTGATAATTATCTTCTTTCTAGGATCAATAGCCATTTCTGAAAATCCCAGTTGTGTGTGTTAGAAAGTAAAGATCCCCAAGATAACTAAGAGGGGGGGAGGGGTGAATCAGTTATCTGATAATTTAACCATTCAACTAATTTAAACAATATAATTAACGTACTAATCAACCATAGAAAGATAACCATACACAATTGCACAATAACACAAGATATGTTGAGTAGGGAACCTCTTGAAAAGAGTAAACCCCGGTGGGAATGATGCCCACAAAATGATGCACTAATATGAAAGTTCCTTGTTAGAGGATGGACCCTGTTAGGAGTCTTATGAAATACATTCAGTACATATAAATCCCTGTTAGGAGATTTTGAATCCCTGTTAAAAGATTCTAACCCAGTTAAGAGTTTATGGAAGACAGAAGGACCCACTACCCAAACAGCTTCAAGGCAAGATCTTTGAACCCACTATCCAAAAGATCTTAGAATTATTCAATAGAATAATATGAAATATATTACCTCCTTCACACTGTACCAAAACCGCACTCTCTGCTACACAAGATCACAATTCTAGATCTTTGTACTCACAAGTCTTCCTTCATCACTGAATTAGCTCTTTTCTTCACTTCATGCATATATTCACATCTCAACCTTCCCAATACATACTGAATAAAGGAAAACATTCCTTCTTATATACCAAACTCAAATAATTACAAATTAGTCGGTCCTCAATTACAAAATAGTAATTTCTACACGCTACACACAAAATTTCACATAAAACTGTTGGCTTCCAGATACTGTAACTTTCTCCAAACATATCTTCAAAGTTTGTGCTATGAACCATGTCATCATTAATGAGTCTCCAACATCTCTTTAACTGCACAAAATTAGATTCCATCCCAGCTAAGAGATATCCTCCGATTTCTAAAAATTGCTTCACAGAAACACTGTCTAAACACTGCTTTCACCAAAATGCTCATAACTCTTATGAATGAATGAATTTCATTTTGCGCTCTTAACCAAAGGTTAACAACACACCAAAGAACATATCATCAACTGCACAAAAGCCAATCTATAATAAAACATGTGTGCAAAACAAAAAAACTGTACCTGATTTCCTGCTGATATCCAGAATATCACTGTGTTGACATCAATGACAATCCAAGTCATGAATGCAACAACAACTGCTACAGAATGACTACCAAAATACTTTGCATTCATTCCTAACAATCTCCCCCATTGGCATTGATGGCAACATAGATGAAAAATATCCAATGTTCCAAAAATCCAATACTGTAACATCACTGCAAAATATCAAATCAAATCTTGCTTCGTTTTCCTATTCAGCTCTCTCATACAATCCACAATGTTTTTCACGTATATCTCTCCCCCATTGACATCAATGATAGAAATTCCATCACTAAGTCAACAACAACTTAATTTCAAAAGACACTTTTCAAAAAAATACAATAACAAGAGTCCTCATGACTCAGCTCATAAACTCCCCCATAGAGGAAGTTCCAACATCCAATCCAGAAGAAAGATAGGGCTCATATACCACTGGACGGATGTAATCATCTGCATCAATTCTCAAAAATAGGTTGGGGCATAACCCCAAGCATACCTCTTAGATACACAAATGTATCCTTAGGTAAAGGTTTTGTAAATATATCTGCTATATGTTCCTTTGTGCTTATGTACTCCAATCTTACTTTTTTTTTTGCAACTTTCTCTCTTACAACATGATACTTGATCTCAATATGTTTAGTCTTAGAATGTAAAACATGATTTTTTAACATACTCACTGTACTGGTGTTATCACAATGTATAACAACAGGCTCATCAAACTTTATTCCAATATCCTTCAACATCTGCTTCATCCAAATAATCTGATTACAATTGTTTGCTGCTGCAACATATTCTGCTTCTGCTGTACTTTGTGAAGTACAATTCTGCTTCTTACTTAACCAAGAGACCAATTTTCCTCCAAGAAAAAAGGCTCCACCACTGGTGCTTTTCTTGTCATCAACCCTGCCTCCCCAATCTACATCAGTATAGGCACATAAAGTAAAATCATCAAAATTCTCATACCATAACCCATAATCCATTGTTCCTTTCAGATATCTCAGTATCCTTTTTACTGCTGCATAATGTGATTCTCTAAGTTTTTCTTGAAATCTTGCCACAATCCCAAATGAATGTGCTATATCAGGTCTTGTATGTGTCAAGTACTACAATCCTCCAATCATAGATCTGTATTTTTTCAGCTCAACTACCTCATCTTTGCTAGATAACTTATGTCCAGTTACCATAGGTGTTCCAATAGGTTTAGAATCTTCCATTCCAAATCTTTTCAATAAGTCATTCAAATACTTAGTCTAACTTACAAATATACCTTCCTTTCTTTGTGTTATCTGTAATCCCAAAAAATATTTCATTTCTCCAATCATGCTCATCTCAAATTCAGTCTTCATTTCATCTGCAAATTTGTCACTAGCTTCATCTTCTCCTCCAAAGATAATATCATCAACAAATATAACTATAACCAACAAACCATTCTCAATTTCTTTTGTGTATAAGTTACTATCTGCTGTTCCTTTTATAAATCCCAATTTTAATAAATACTTATCCAATCTTGCATACTAGGTTCTAGGTGCTTGTTTTAATCCATATAAAGATTTCTTTAACTTACATATCATATCTCCTTCTTGTGTCAAATGAAAACCTTCAGGCTACTCAATGTAGACTTCTTCTTCCAATTCACCATTCAAAAATGCTGACTTCACATCCATCTGATACACTTTGAATTTCTTGTAAGCTGCATATGCTAGAAACATTCTCACTGCTTCAAGTCTGGTCACAGGTGCAAAAGTTTATTCATAGTCAATTCCTTCTTGTTTTGAATATCCTTTACATACCAATCTTGCTTTGTTTCTTATCACTTCTCCTTGTTCATTCATATTTTTTTTGAATACCCACTTTGTTCCAATCACATTCTTGTCTTCAGTTCTAGGGACCAATTCCCATGTCTTGTTTTTTTCAATCTGCTCCAGTTCTTCTTTCATAGCATTAATCCAATGTTCATCTTCACAAGCTTCATTAGTAGTCTTAGGTTCAATTTGAGAAATCAAACATAAATGTACCTTATTTCGAGTCAAAACTCCTCTGTCTAAACTTCCAATAACTTGCTCGACAGGGTGATGTCTTGAAATATACTTGTTAGGTGTCATAGTTATTGATCTTGTTCCAACTGTAGATTCTTCTCTGCTTTCTTCTCTATTTTCTTCTCTATTTTCTCCTTTGTTTTCTTCAGTATGACTTTCGTTCAGCAAATCATTATTAGTTTCAAAAAATAATTCTGCATTTTCAATGTTAGGCTGAGGTTGTGCTTCTCCATCAGATTCATAATCAAGCATTCTTTCCTGAATTTTAAACTTCTCATCAACTTTTATATTTGCACTTTCAACAATAGTCTTAGTTCTTTTGTTATAACATCTATATGCTTTGCTTTTTAAAGAATATCCAAGAAATATTCCTTCATCACTTCTAGGATCAAACCTTCCTATATCATCATCTCTCTTAATATAACATTTACTTCCAAAAATTATAAAATACTTAACTGAGGGTGGATGTCCAAACCATAATTCATAAGGTGTCTTATTTGTATCTGCTCTGATTTGTACTTTGTTCATAGTGTATACTGCTGTGTTCACTGCTTCTCTCCAAAAAGTCTTAGCCAAATCATTTTCAAACAACTTAGCTCTTGCTGCTTCAGTTATTGACCTGTTCCTTCTTTCTGCAATACCATTTTATTCTAGTGTTCTAGGGGCTGAAAGTTGTCTCTTAATACCATTCATTTCACAAAAAGTATTAAACTCTCTAGATGTAAATTCACCACCTCTATCAGATCTTAGACACTTAATCTTCATTCCAGATTCATTCTCAATTTTGCTTTTCATGATCTTAAATTTATCAAATGCTTCAGATTTTTCTTTCAAAAATGCAATCCACATCATCCTTGTAAAATCATCAACAAGAATCATAAAATACTTTTCTCCATAGAATCCTCTAGTCCTAGTAGGACCACTCAAGTCTGTATGAACAATCTCCAGCTTCTCTGTCGATGTGAACTTCTTGCTGAGAAATGAACTCCTTTTCTACTTTGCCATCATACATTCTTTGCAAATCATGTTAGTAGGTTTCATAATTCTAGGTAAATCTCTTACCGCAAGTGTAGTGCTCACCTTGACAATATTATCAAAGTTTATATGACAAAACCTTTTATGCCATAACCAACTGTCATCAATCTTAGTTATCAAACATGTCATCTCAGTAGGATTCAATTGAAATACATTACCTTTGGTTCTGGATCCTTTTCCAATCAGATTTCTATTTTTATCTTTTATCACACAAGTTTTCTCAGCAAACCAAACTTGATAACCCTTATCAACCAATTGTCCAACGCTTAGTAGATTATGTCTCAATCCATCAACAAAGTAAACATCATCAGTGTTAGTCTTTCCATCAAGAGTAATAGATCCTATACCCTTAATCAAACAAGGTGCATTGTTACCAATCCTAACAATTCCTCCATCATAATTATCTAACTTACCAAACTTTCTTTTATCTCCAGTCATATGATGTGAACAACGACTATCTATAATCCAATCAGATTTCTTTTCAACTTGAGAAACTAATGCTTTTTCTTCCCTTTCATTAGATTCAGAACTTTCTTCTTTAATTGCTACAAATCCTATTTCCTCAAAGTTATCATTATCACTGTCACTTAAATGTCTTTCAATTCCTGCTTCAAGATCTTCATCATTTGCATAATAACATTCTTCAGATCTCCTAGGTTTAAAGTTGCTTCTATACTTCTTAACTCTTTTAGGACATTTAGATGCAAAATGACCATATTCTTGACAAGTCCAACATTTAAAGATTTTCTTACCATCTGGTTCTCTTTTTACAAGTAATGCAATACCCTCTTCAATCTTCTTATCTTCCTCAGATTTAGATCTGCTACTGCTGGCATAATCTCCATTCTTACTAGTACTTCTTGTAGGTCTAATGTTAAGAGCACTGAATGCTGTCTCCATTCTAGGTAGCTCTTTTGATAATCTCAAATTCATCTTTGTTATTTCTAATCTTCCAAGAAGAGTCTCTCTTGAAAAGTTTGATGTACAAGGTATCACTTGTTCAACCATCTGTGTTGTTTGCTTGAATACTGGTGTCAAAGTTCTCAGAATTTTCCATATCACTTCATTCTTTATCTTATCACCTCCACAAGACTTTATTCCTGTTACAATCTTAGACATCCTACCAATATAGCTTCTAATAGATTCATCTTCCATCATTTTGATATCTTCAAATGCACAAATCCAATTATGTAATCTAGCCTTCTTTGCATGTTCATCACCTTCAAAAGTAGAATGTAAAGCTTTCCAAATTGCATGAGATGTTTTCAAACATCTTACCTGACTATATTCATTCTCTGGTAGTGCTGACAAAAGTGCTTCTCTTGCAAGTATGTTATACATGAATAGATCTAGTTCATCTTTAGTTCTTGCCTCTAGATTGTCTTCCTCAATGATAGTCTTCTCATTCTTTGTAATCAACCAATAAATTGGTCCTAAACACAATAGATGTGTCTTCATCTTTTCTTTCCAGCTGTCAAAATTTACTCCATCAAACTTAGGGTTTTCTTTTCTGAAATTCGCCATGGATCTCCTTAAGTTGTTAAACTTTTCTTTCAAGGACTTGTTGCTCTGATACCAATTGTTAGAAAGTAAAGATCCCCAAGATAATTGAGAGGGGGGGGTGAATTAGTTATCTGATAATTTAACCATTCAACTACTTTAAACAATATAACTAATGTACTAATCAACCATAGAAAGATAACCATACACAATTGCACAATAACACAAGATATGTTGACTAGGGAACCTCTTGAAAAGAGTAAACGCTGGTGGGAATGATGCCCACAAAATGATGCACTAATATGAAAGTTCTTTGTTAGAGGATGGACCCTGTTAGGAGTCTTATGAAATACATTCAGTACATATAAATCCCTGTTAGGAGATTTTGAATCTCTATTAAAAGATTCTAACTCGGTTAAGAGTTTATGGAAGACAGAAGGACCCACTGCCCAAACAGCTTCAAGGCAAGATCTCTGAACCCACTGTCCAAAAGATCTTAGAATTATTCAATAGAATAATATGAAATATATTACCTCCTTCACATTGTGCCAAAACTGCACTCTCTGCTACACAAGATCACAATTCCAGATCTCTGTACTCACAAGTCTTCCTTCATCACTGAATTAGCTCTTTTCTTCACTTCATGCATATATTCACATCTCAACCTTCCCAATACATACTGCAACAAGGAAAACATTCCTTCTTATATACCAAACTCAAATAATTACAAATGAGTCGGTCCTCAATTACAAAATAATAATTTCTACATGCTACACACAAAATTTCACATAAAACTGTTGGCTTCCAGATACTGTAACTTTCTCCAAACATATCTTCAAAGTTTTCACTATGAACCGCATCATCATTAATGAGTCTCCAACATCCCTTTCATTTTGCAAAATCAGATTCCATCCCAGCTAAGAGATATCCTCCAATTTTTGAAAATCGCTTCACAAAAACACTGTCTAAACACTACTTTCACCAAAATGCTCATAACTCTTATGAATGAATGAATTTGTTTTTGTGCTATTAACCATAGGTTAATAACACACCAAAGAACATACCATCAACTATGCAAAAGCCAATCTATAATAAAACATGTGCGCAAAATAAAACTATACCTGCTTTCCTGCTGATATCCAGAATATTACTGTGTTGACATCAATGACAATCCAGGTCATGAATGCAACAACAACTGCTACAGAATGATTGCCAAAATACTTTGCATTCATTCCTAACAGTGTGATCAAGTTGAAAGAATAAATGTTTAATCCAGTGCCCCCATCTATCAACACACGTTTGACGTAATGATTTTGGATCAAGACTTTAATATTTAAGGGCTTATTATGCGGATGACTCAAGGAGTTATAATCTTCCTTTGAAAAGGAGATATACTGTGGAGACGTAAGATGACCAACCATAATCTGAAATCTATCTAAACCAAGGTTGTCAGGAACATTGGATCCGGGCAGAGCTTTGTCTAGAGTGGCTCTATGAGCTGGAGATATCTGAAGCAACTCAAACATGGAGATTTTTGCATTTGTATGTTGGAGTTGTTGGACAATACTGTATGATGTAGGCCTCATGTCTTTAGGATTTGAAGATTTAGATGTAGCCTTCTGTTTAGAAGCAGATGAAAGATTGAAAGGCATTTTAGGGACATTGGATGAATTTGGGATTTTTCCTAGCAGATGCGCCTGAGCTTGTGATCGAGTAACTATGTTAGCTGATTGATTTTCTCTATCTCTTTGTACAATTGCGATGTCATTGCAACACTCAGATAGACATGGCTCAACCATATTGATGACAACATTATTTTCAGAGTAGGCATAATTGACTTTAGCACCCATATTAGGTTGAGAAGAAGGATCTTCTTTACCATGTTTCAAAAATGGCTCCGTGAATGCTGTATGATCATTATTGCTTTTATGATTGTCAATCGTGATTTCTCCATTATCAATTTTGTCTTGTATGAGGTGTTTCAAGTGTACACAGTTATTGGTTTTATGACCCTTATTACGATGGAAGTCATAGAAATCGGTCTCTTTCCACCATTTTGGTTTAGGTTCAAGATCAAATGGTCGGATCTTAGGCAAGTAAATGATGTTGTTAGCCAATAGAGTTTATATGGAAGATTCCAAGGACTCTTCAAGAGGAGTGAATTTGCAGTTAGGATCTGTAGCCCAAGGTTTGTAAGTAGATGGTTTCTTGTTAGATTCTATTGCTTTAGCTTCAGAAGCTTTGATGGCTTGGGTGCCAATAGTGAGATTGAAAGTAGGTGCCTTAGAAGGGGGGCAAATATTATCAACAACGTCATCTGTGACAACACCTTTATTATTGCTCCATTTTTTTCCTCTATCTTTAGAACTAGATCCAAATTCATACTTGTCCTTTTGAAGTGATACATCTCCTTTTTGCACAAGTACTTTCTCAATTTTGATTGCATTTTCTACCATCTTATCAAAGGATGTATGATTTTGCATTTGCAATTGGTAGTTGAGTTCTGGAACAAGATTGTTGATGAAGATTTCCAGCTTCTCAATTTTTGAAATGGGTCTAGCATATAGAGAAAACTTCTTCCTCCATCTTCTGAGAAAAGTTAGGAATGGTTCTCCTGAGTATTGTTTCAGATTACAGATGTCGATCATGGTGACCAGATGCTAGATGCTATAGGAGTATTGTTGATAGAATAGTTTGATTAACTCCTCAAAAGTTTTGATAGTTGGAGGCATTTTTGAGAACCAATGAATGGTTGACCCTCCCAGAGATCGAGGGAAAAGATGCATTAAGTAAGTTGGTTTGTGCATGAACTCCATAGATTGAGTACAAAATTCTCTAACATGATCTTGAAGATCAGAGTTTCCATCATACTTATCATACTTAGGTATCTCCACTCTTTTAGGGAATGTCGGCATGTACAAGTCTTTATCAAATGGAAAAGGGCATAGAGCCTCCATGGAGAACTCTTTAGGTTCCTTTTCTTTTTCAAGTTTGTTAAGTTTGACTTGCATGGATGCATCTATTTCATCATAGCTGTGATTGGAGTTTCTTCCTCATGTGTAATGATATCTTCAACATTAAAGTTGGGAGGAAGTTTAGCCCCTTAACGAGCTAGTTCTAGAAAGTATGTTTCTCTCTCTTCCTTCAAGAAATGCCTCATCATTTTTTTGAAGTCATCATCATTTTGATATCGAGAAATTTTAGAAGGTGTGGGTTCTTGATCTGCACCATGTTGAGAGTGATGTCCTTGAGACCTGTGATGTGTCCCTTCATGAGACATGTTAGGAGTTTTAGGACTCCTTGGAATAGATTGATGTAGAGATTTTTGATTGACCCCTTGGATTGATGGAGGAGGGGGTATGTAACCAGTTTTTAATCGAAGATTGCTAAGACCATTGTCTTTGTAAAGACCTAAATTGTAGAGTTCGTCAAAGGTTAGACCCATGTGAGTAGATAGAGGTAAGGTATGAGATGCTTCTCTGGATTTTTTGTGTGATGAAGCTCAAGTTTCCACCATTAACCTTGGGTGAAGCAAGAGAGCAAGATGAAGACAACTTAAGAATGAATTGATTTAAGAAGATTGAATGACACAACCTTGTCAAGATTGAATTGATTGAAGATTAGATCAGACATAAATGAAGGATACTGAGCCACAGTAGTATGGGTAGATGCCCAATAGATGGTGGGCACCAGCTCTCAACACTTAGATGTTTTGTAAGAAGACTGAATTTTGAAGATAATTTTGACAAGGTTTTGACACAAGATGAAAAAGACTCAAATCGATAAATCAAAAGGCTAAATCAAACTCAAGAGACCACCTTAGGAAAATGGATGGATTTGTTATAGGTTCTACTCTGTTTCTGACACAATGATTTGTTTGACAGAATCTGGAAGTAGGTTTTAAAAACTAGATTTCTGACAAATTTTGGAGTTTTCTGACAACTTTGACTTTAATTTTGATATGAGTTTTGAAATTTCAGGATGACTTTTGACACCAGAAAGGATTTTTGCTTCACATTTGCAATTTTTTAGTTTTCAGAACCAGTTTGTTTGCAAGTTTTTCTCTGTTCATGTTTGCAGATTCGTGTAATAGTTTGGGCTCATTCATTTTCAATAACCAAGTAGATAACAAACATGTAGAACATCAATCAAAGGGAAGCAATCAATTGTCTGAAAACAATGAACAAGGGCAAAAGCAACCTTGCGCATGAACAAGCAATAGTGACTTAATGTGCTAATCCCTAGGAATGCTAGTTGTGTATGTTCCAAAAAGTTTTTCAATAATGCACATAGTCCTAGAAAATGAAAAATTTGGCCTCACTAGGGTTTGTAGTAATGGTTTGACTCTGCAACTTTTGTGATCTCAAGAGGGAGAACTCCAATCTAGGCACACCGGGGTTTTGACACAGTCTGAGAATTTAATTAATCAGGAGCTGCTAGGGAGATCTGACAGCCCAACAAGAGACCACACCTGTGAAGATTTCTTCCACAAGGATATTTATATAGCGGCTACTGCTACCATGGTGAAAATGGCTATTACCACTTGAGGTTCCATCCATGTGGTTGACCCAATTAAGAGAATGTCCACTACGGTTAACCCTCTCTAAAGGTGACTCACAAAATATACCACAGGAGGACTAGATCGGATTCAAGGATTTGGGTTTTTGGTACTATCCAAAAAGGAAGTAGAGCATAATCCCCTAGCGTCTTCACTTCACCAAAAAAAAAGCAAATAGATTAATTTGACACGCTAAGACTAAAATTATCTCACCAAGATCTGTGATGTCAACAACTTATAGTCTATCAATCTCTCTGGAGAGGGAATGTATCAATCAAAAGCTGAGGATGCAAATCAAGGGAACATGAGACAATCTTAGTATACTCCCTGCCTACAAGGGGATCCTTTGTCAAGAAGAGCTTCACATGTAAACAAGTGAAAGAAGCGCACTCTATCAAGATCATTTGCAAATTGTGTTCATAGGGCCTAATTACTATGTGTAACAGATATGCAAAAAGAAAATTTATGTTTGTTTTAGAGCCCAAAACTGAAGTGTGAATTATGAAAGCTATAAAGGTACTCAAGCTTGACACAAGAGAGTTCGTTTTATGTCCCAAAATGAAGTTTTATCAGATGTAACAGAATACCTAAGTTCCTTGCAACACGCTTAGTAGATTTTACCTGTTTTAACAATTTTTGAGCATTTGTTTTCTATCTTTTGTACCCACAGGACGTACCTACACTTGCACCTGCAAACCACTGAAATGAAAAACTTACCTATTCTTGTACATGAAACCCACTGTTATAAAAATCCATCAAAAAAGAAACACAACTTGTCAACCCCACGTGGTAGAAAATCAGATTAGTCAAAGATAATATGTCATTTGATAATCGAAAAACCTATTGTCATAAAAAATTAGATTCTAACCAGTCTGCACTAAATCAATCATAACTTTTGCAAATCAAAATGAAATTAATCCAAACCAATGGAAAATAAAAGCTAACTTAAATACCTTTCCAGAAATATAAATTTTGGATCTGTATCATGTCATATGTGCATGTACCAATAAAAGAGCCTTAGCGCTCAAATATGCAAGAGCCTCAACACTCAAATATGCAAGAGCCTCAATGCTTAAATCTATAATAATATGTTAGTACAAAAAAATACTCATATTTTCACTATGCCAAGTTTATTTGTAAAATACTCAATTTTGTTCTTAGCAATGGGTTTGGTTAGAATATCTATGTAGTTTGTTCCTCAGTACAGATATATTTTAATTTAATAGCTTTCCTTTCTACCATGTCTCTAATATAGTGATATGGATTTTCAATGTGGTTGGATCTGTTGTGAAACGTAGGATTAATAGCAAGTTTACTACAACTTTGATTATCACAATGAATAACTGTAGGTTCCAAGGGTTGACCAAATACTCCTGCAAGGATTTTTCTTAACCAAATTTCTTCTCAGGCTCCTAAGGAGGTAGCAATATACTCAGCTTCAATAGAGCTTTGGGCAACATAATTTTGTTTCTTTATGAACTAAGAGATCATAGTTGACCCTAAGCTAAAACAACATCCTGAAGTACTCTTACGATCTGATGAGCATCTGGCCCAATCTGAATCTGAGAAGCTGTGAAGTTCTAATTTCTAATTTTTATATAATAAGGCATACTCTACGGTTCCTTGAAGATATCTTAAAATGTGTTGGACTGCACTCATATGAAGTTATTTTGGTTCTATCATAAATTGACTTAGAATATTTATAACATAACATATGTCATATCTAGAGTTGATTAAGGATCCAATAATTTGTCTATAAAGAGTAGGATTTGCCAATTCTAAACTAGACATAGCTTCTCTCAACTTGAGAAGGTTTGTTTCCATGGGGGTTGACATAGGTTTGCAGTCCATCATGCCAAATCCTTTTAATATATCAATTGTGTATTTACCTTGATTTAAGATGATTCCATTAGATTGTTGCCACACTTCTAAACCAAGGAAGTAGTGAAGGAGTCCTAGGTCCTTCATTTCAAATTCCTTTGCAAGATCTAGTTTGCACTTTTCTATGAGGTATTCTTCACCTGTAATTAGAAGATCATCCACATATAATACTAAAATTAACATATCACCATTTGTAATCTTAAGATAAATTACGGTATACATCATTCTTAGAGAATCCCAATCCATGAAGATAATGATCTATCCTTTCATACCAAGCTCGAGGAGCTTGTTTGAGCCCATATAGTGCTTTCTTGAGTTTACATACGTGAGATTGTTGATCATGAATAATGAATCCTTCGAGTTGCTCTAAATAAACTTCTTCTTCTTTCTCTCCATTTAGAAAAGTAGTTTTTACATCCATTTGATGAATCTTCCATTCTTTGGATGCTTCAATGGAAATTATAGTTCCAATAGATGTATAACATGCAACAGGTGCAAAGGTTTCTTCATAATCAATTCCTTCCTTTTGGGAGAAACTTCTAGCTACAAATCTTGCTTTAATTTTTTCTATACTTCCATCTGTAACATGTTTTATTTTGAATATCCATTTAGAAGATACTACAGATTTTTCTTTAGGTCTAGGGACGATGTCTCAAACATCATTCTTAATAATGGATCTATATTCTTCTATCATAACATCTTTCCATGCCTGGTGGGAGAGAGCCTCTTCAAAAGAGGAAGGTTTTGAATCTATAATCTCACTCATAAATGTAGTATAGTTAGTATATCTCTTTGGTCTTTTTCTTTTCCTAAATGATCCTAGAGGAGCTGCATAGTTGTTTGCATCTTCCAAAATCTTTGTGGCCCAAAGTGGCCTCTTCTTGTTGATAGTGGAAGAGCTAGGAATGCAAGGGATATCTATAGGTTCAAGAGCCTCTTCAGTAATATTGTAATACTCTAAAAATGGGCTATAGGTTCATTAATCTCCTACATCTTCAAATCAAATAAAATCGATACAAAAGTCCTAACCTAAGGCACATTTGCACATTATCAAATTTAATTGATTATCCTAAATTATGCATCGGGGAATATTCTTAGAAATGTTCCTAATTTATCATAATTATTCTTAATTTAATAATTATTTAGTGATAAATCTTATTTATCCTAAAGTTTGATTAATTGAATATTCTAAATATTTAATTAATCAAATTTAATACTGCCACTTAATTATTTAATTACATTTAATTATATTTATTCCTAAATTGTATTATTTAATTTTGATAATAAATAAAAAATCTTATGACTAATTGATTAAATTCCTATTTAATTAATTAAAGTCAGTTGTTAATATTTAATAAAATAGTTTTTGAATAAAAGTTTGATTTAATAATTGATTAACCCATAAATCAATTGTTTTAATTTTAAAATCTGTTGAGAATAAATCACTTTATTTTTAATTAATTTATAATTGCACAATAAAAAAAGTAGGCAACTAGAAGTTAACAATCAATTTTAAAATTGAAACTCAACATTTGATGATGAGTTGAAAAAGAGAACTAAAGCTCTATTTTGAGATAAAAACTGCTTTTGAATGATTTTATGAGTTTATTTATTCTTAATTTTTTGTTAACTCAAAAATCAACCTGAGTTTATCAAGAGTGATTTATGGCTTTTCTCAATGCATCCTCAAACCCTAGATTTCTATAAAAATAAGGTTCAACTCTTCACAAATCCATCTCTAAATCCTTCAAGCATTCAATCATCCCTCTCTAAATCCCTCAAGCTTTCAATCTCACATCTCTCGAATTTGCACAATTACTCTGGCGAATTTACAACTGAAGAATAAAGATTTTGCAACAGGCAATTTTGTGAGATCAATTCATAGTTTTTCATAGCTTTTCATATCAATTCATATAATTCTTAGATTAATTTGCATATCATTTCAATTTCATTCTAGATTAATTTCATACAGTTTTTCATCCTATTGCATCAAAAATAAATAAAAAATAGATTAATTTGCATTCATATTTCATTGCTTTCATCATTTTAAATCTTTCGTTTAGGTGTTGCATTGTCACTGATCTCAATTTCAATCTAAGAACATCATACTCACACCTACTAGAAGGTAGTAAATCACCTAGTTAGCATAGTTTCAATTACTTGTAGATTTCGGTTTATGCTAACCTCTAATATTTTACTGAAGTGTTGTGTCTACAGCTAGGTACAAAATTCACACACACATTTTTGGTGCCCACTGTGGGGCCTTGAAACGGGTTTCCATTCTATTCTATCGAATTTTTATCATTTTTATTGAACCCACGACCACAAGGTTAATTTTTGTGAGTTTTGTGATAAATTTTTGGGCTATTTTTCCAGAAATCTGACTGATGTTTATATTGGTACATGCACATATTACATGATACATAGCTGAAATTTATATTTCTGGAAAGGTATTTGAGTTAGCTTTCATTTTTCGTTGGTTTGGATTAATTTTATTTTAATTTGCAAAAGTTATGATCATTTTAGTGAAGATTGGTCAGAACCTAATTTTATGAAATCCGGCTGATGTTTTTATTTTTATATGCACATATAACATGATATAGATCCAAAATTTATATTTCTGGAAAGGTATTTGAGTTAAATTTCATTTTCCATTAGTTTGGATTAATTTTTTTTTTATTTGAAAAATTTATGATCATTTTAGTGAAGATTGGTCTGAACTTGATTTTATGAAATCCGACTGATGTTGCATATTTGAGCATTGAGGCTCTTGCGTATTTGAGCATTGAGGCTCCTACATATTTGATAATTGAGGCTCTTGGATATTTGAGTATTGAGGCTCTTGGACATTTAAGTATTAGAGTGTTGAGACTCTGTGATTATACTTTACATCATGAGATATTCTTGGGACATGATATGATTGATTACATCATCTATCTAAATTATGTTAATTATGATATTTGTTTTGATCTTCCCTCAAGACTAAGAGGGAGTGTTGATATACTTAAGATAATATTAGTTACAAGCAAAAATGGCCGCCTTCTCTGTGAATTCAAAGCAAAGTTTGTTTATGGTGGAAAGTCTCGATCAACAATGGAAGTTTTTTTGCTCTACCCAGTACTCTAGAACTCATCCATTTGTTAATGAGGACTTTCATGGCATCCCCCCATGATCTTACACAAAGGAGAAGCCATGGACCAAAGTTGTCTCAAAAAGACATAAAAAGGCTAAGCCTCCTTCATTTTCAACAAACTATCATTTTTTACCGAGGCAAACTACTAATAATTCCTTTGATCTTTTGTTAAGAAATAGTTTTTCCCATTTGTACTTGCCCAACCAAAATCCTAAACTAGTTAATAGTTCTTCGAAGCCTACCTTATACTCTCCCCCACACCATAGAGTTAAGACTTTAGAGTCATCCCTGATAGATCGGAAGATAGAAACTAACCCTAGACTGGATAATCTCTCTTCTAAAATCATCCCTATTCTCATCCCCACCGAAGATCGACACCCTCATCACCCCTTTTGATTGAATTTGACAATGGTGTCATCGAATGCACCCATGAATTAATGAAATTGAAAGGTTTATTTCTGAGATGGAACAACTATGGCTTACCATCAAGTACAATTATAGACTAGCTCTTGAAGTGCCTTGAAAATCAAGTAAGTATATCTCTGCTCACAAATGAGTTTATTTTTGTATATTACTACAATGTAGAAACTAATAAAAAGTTCCTAAAAAATAGATGCCCTAATTTGTTAGGTTTTGATTTTACGGTTAGACTGGTGTCTGTCCTTTAACCCTAACTATTTGGATGGAATCACAGTCTCTAGAGCTATTAAGCTTAATAATATGCCTTTGGAATGCACTAATAAAATTATTCTTATGAAAATTGGGAATAGGCTAGGATCCTTTGTTAGATCTATAGAAATAAAATTTACCCAATTGAAAACAATAATCATTGTAAATATGGATATCTCAATAAATCTTTACCCCCTATTATAATTAAAAGTGGCTCTGAGCAGTTTAGTTTAAACCCTATTATTCTGACAGATTTAGCTAAAGATTTCAAACACACCCTAGAAAACAAAATTCTAACCCAACCAAAGATAGATCCACCAAATGATGTTGTTATAAAATTAAACAAGGTAGGCAGAGGCTGTACAATAAATTATCCTGTGAATCTTCCCTCTGAGAACATAGAAAGAATGAAGGTAATATGGATAACAGATACTGATAATATTAGATATGACCCCTCAGCCTCTCCAGAGATTCAAAAGAATCAATAGTAAAAAATGAATGGATCTCCTTCTCAACCAAGGAAGATAATTAAATCTAAGATCAAGGAAACGAATGATATTTCTAGGGATAATATGGAGGATCCAATATTAAAAGATATTAGTATAGAAGAATATGAAAATTCTCTAATGCAAGTTAAAGAACAAGCGGATGTTATGAGAATAGTAGTAGAACAAGAACTCAGCAACATAGAAGAAGGTGCTATGGATAAGGAGGATTTTTATGAAAATTTAGATTCAATGGAGGTAAGATCAGGGAAATCTCAGGTAAAAGACAAGAAGATAGAAGATATTGTATCTAAGAACCAAGGACAATCGAATATCTCAAGTATTGAAAAAGGCTATAAGGGAGATCAAGTTAAGCTAAACACAAAAAATCTTCTAGCTCCAATAGAGATGGAATCGATAGAGGACATAATGGACTTTTTGAGGCTAAACCCCAATCTGGAGGATGTTTTAATAGAGGAGAAGGGATTAAGCCAAGATATTCTCCCCAAGATTTTGGAATATTTAGAGAAAGAAGAAGAGAAGGGGAACATAATGCCCTTGAGGCTCAATGAGCCTAATTCAAATGAAGTCCTTGGACTTAAAACTGGGAGTTTTAGGAAGAGTCTCCTAGATTGTGCCTTTGTACCCAAATCCAGAGGGAGGAAATCCCTCAAGGAATTAAGAGAAAAGGTTGGCCAAGCTTCAGGGCAAACCAAGATAACTAAACTTCTAGATGGAGGGAAGGGGAAGATCCTTCCCAATCAGAAATGAAAATCATTACATGGAATGTTAGGGGCCTTAATGCCTCTAACAAAAAATGCCTGATCAAAAGAAATTTATCTCTTTTTGAGTCAGAAATTATCATGTTGCAGGAAACAAAATTAGATGAGGATGGTTATAAACTATTAGACAGGAAAATAGGTAGTTGGAAAGTCTGTGGTTCTCCCTCGATAGGGGCATTAGAGGGAATTGGCATTATTTAGAATCCTTGGAATTGTAGTTATTCACCACTAGAAATGAGAACGAATTGGATGAACGGTAGGGTCATAAGTATAAGAACTAAATTGAACTTCTTATTAATCAACATATATGGCCCCAAATTCCTTCATGAAAAAAGAGAGTTGTGGCAAGAAGTCTGTGAGTTTACTTTAGCCCACCCAAATGAAATAATTATAATGGGGAGAGATTTTAATGCAATTCTCAATATAGAAGACAAGTTAGGTGGTTCAAGGAGCTCATCTCAAACCATGAGAGAATTCAATTAGTGGATTGATAATTTGGAAGCTATGGAAGTTAGAACAGGGAGCAATTTGGTTATACCTGGTCTAATAGAAGAATCAATGCCTGCATAATTAGAGAAAAATTTGATAGGTTCTTCTTCATAGGAGATATGGCTAACCTTGATTTTGATATGAAAGAAAATATATTACCCTTCTCTGGATCAGATCATTTCCTAGTAGAACTGACATTAATAGAAGCATCTCTCGCTAAAAAGAACCCCTTCAAATTTGAAAAATGTGGCTTTTAGAAGAAGATTGTCTGAGAAATATCAAAAAATGGTGGAAAGAAGCCTGTTTTGAGGGATTCAAAACATTCATTGTGATGTCTAAACTTAAATTAATCAAAAGAAATATACTCAACTGGAATCAATCCCAATTTGGAAACATATTTGAGAAAAAACAAGCCATAGAGAGTAGGTTAGAAAATTTAAACGAGGAAGTAATATCAAGAGGAATGAACCAGTTACTATATGAAGAAGAAAAGGATTTAATGCTAAAACATGAATATATCTTTGCAAAAGAGGAATTTTTTTGGAAACAGAGATCAAGAGAAACATGGCTAACAGAGGGTGATAACAATACCAAATTCTTTCATAAAAGTGCTAAGCAAAGGAGATCAAGAAATAGGATTTGGAAACTGTGAAAAGACAATAGGGAATGGATAGAAGATCCTAACCTTATAGGAGTAGAAGTAGCAGATTACTTTGATAAAATCCTTAATAATACAGAAGGTTTCAATTTGATGGCACATAACAGGTTACTGAGTTTTATTCCTAGAATTATTACAAATGACCAAAATAGAATTTTAAATGCTAAATTCATAATGAAAGAAGCAGAGGCTGCTCTCAGGGACCTTCATCCAGACAAGTCTTCGGGTCCAAATGGCTTTCCTGCACTAATTTATAAAAAATGTTGGTCATTCATAGGCATGGAAATTTTAGGGGCCCTAGAAGGTATGAGAAACTCTGAGAAATTACTGAATGAAATAAATAATACCTTTCTTGCTTTAATTCCTAAGAAATCAGATGTGGAAAGTTTAGATAATTTTAGACCAATTGCTCTTTGTAATACTTTATATAAACTTCTAACAAAAATCATAGCCAATAGATTAAAACCTCTCCTTCTGACAATTATATATGAGGAACAAACATGTTTTGTCCCTAGTAGATCAATTCTAGAAGGAGTAATTATAGCCCAGGAAGCCATTCATTCTGTCCAAATGAACAAAACCCCTAGTATGCTCTTAAAAATAGACATATAGAAAGCCTATGATAAAGTATATTGGAGATTCATGTGTAAATGTCTAGAAGCTTTTGGATTCTCTAAAAGGTGGATCAACTTAATCTTTGAATGTATTTTGGGACCTCGCATGTCAGTTCTAGTAAATGGATCCCCAATAGGTTTTTTTGGGACCTCTCAAGGTCTAAGACAAGGAGATCCATTGTCTCCCTTCCTCTTTATAATTCTGGTAGAAGCTCTAGGAAGATCCCTCTCCAAAGCGAGGGAGTGGAACATAATCAAAGGAATTAAGATAACTTCAGAACTAGAAGCTAGTACTTGTCAACAATTTGTAGATGATACTTTCCTTTTTGGAGAAGCCAATAAAGAGGAAGAAACTACCTTGAATAATATTTTAGAATTGTATACAAAAGCATCCGACCAAAGAATTAATTAGGATAAATCTAATATTTTATTCTTGAATACAAAAAGCGAGGTAGAAGATGATATTTGTAGGATCTTAGACTTTAAAAAAGGTTCATTCCCATGTAAATATCTAGGGTTTCATTCAGATAAAGGGATAAAATGAACTAATATGTGGGAGGAAGTATGTAACAAAATGGATAATAAAACTGAATCATGGAAATGAAAATGACTAGTTAGCGCAGGAAGGGCAATGATGATAAAGTCAGTCATGTCAGCTATACCGATATATCAAATGATGTGTTTTAAACTCCCAGAAGGTGTTAAAGAAAAAATAGTGAGAAAGATGAGATCCTTCTTCTGGCAGGGATCTGGGGAAAAGTCAAAGATGCCTTTAATAGCTTGGGACACCATATGCAAAAGGAAAGAGGATGGAGGGATCAGTATCAAGAACATATCTGTCTAGAATAAAGCCCTAGGTGCCAAACTAGCTTGGAGTATGGTAAAATATCCCAATTCTAAATGAGTTAGGACTCTAAGATATAAATATCTGGATGGGAATGATAACCTAAGTATTTGTAGAACTCAATCTCTCCCAAAGGTTCTAGAATATGGAATAAGATCTCAGAATGTAGAGATATCATTACGAAGGGTTTATCATGGGATGTTAAAGATGGAGGTAAAGTACGATTTTAGAATGATTCATGGGGAGGATACCCCTCATTAAGATCAATTTTAGTAGATGATAGGTCAACTGATTTAGCTATTTCTTCAATGGGATGTTACTTAAAAGATTATATAGAGCCCATTGATGAGGAAAGGTCAGAAGGTTGGAAGTGGAAAACATTAGAAAACCTAAACCTCCCAAGGAGGTTCTTAAATCTTCTTAAAGATACCCTAATGAAAAGGACGATAGTTCTTAGAAAAGGGGAAGACTCAATTATCTGGGCGAGAGAAAAAAATGGGATATATAGTGCCAATGAAGGTTATGATTATCTCCAAAATAGCTCATCTAGGAAAAAAAACCTTCCGATAGATCTATGCTGGAATAAAGAATGTTTACCCAAAGCAGGGATGTTTACATGGTCAGCATTACAAAAAAGGATTCTTACAGCAGAGTGGTTTACCAAAATTGGTTTTAATGGCGCATCGAGATGTGTTCTATGTGAGAAGGACTCTAAAGATGTGGATCACTTATTGATAGGTTGTGAGTTTTCAAACAGTTGTTGGAATTGGTTGTTATCTAAACTAATTTGGAAAAAAGCTCTCCAAAAAGACGTCACTGGATTTTTGAAGAGCTGGCCTAGTATGCCTAATAATGACCTTTTTGGTAAATTATGGAAAATATCCCCTTCAATGCTTATTTGAGAAATTTGGAAGGAAAGGAATAGAAGATTATTTAAAGATTTTAGGTTAAGTGTCAATCAACTCCTAACTAAATTAGAAGCTTGTATAGTGGAAGTAGTTAATAGAAGAAATTTGTTAGGTAGGAAAGATAGAACCTTCTCGATTAGTGATAGTATCCTTAGGAAAAATTGGTATGGCTTGAAGATTCCCTCCTTTATACTTGTAATAATATTGAGGAGACAAAGTTGAAAAGGGCCAATTGCATATGGCAGCCACCAGTAGAGGGTTGGTATAAACTCAATTTTGATGGAGCCTCGAGAGGTATCCCAGGTGAAGCAGGTGTTGGGTGTTGTATCTGTGACTGGAAAGGGAGTAAGATTATGAGAAAATCCTTGTACCTGGGACATGAAACAAATAATTTCATAGAACTCATGGCTTTATTAGAAGGGTTAAAACTTTGTAAGAGGCTCAAAATAGATAAAATAGAAATTGAAGGAGACTCTTCTTTAGTTATAAATGTGGTAAGAAGAGGAACAACACCGAATTGGCATCTGAATGGAATGGTTGAAAAAATCATGGAAACCTTATTAACCATTATGTTCTACACTATTAACCACATATATAGAGTAGGTAATAAAGTAGAGGATTATTTGGGAAATATAGGAGAAAATGGCATCAACAAAGAACTTCTTAGTATAGATTAGGCCTTGGTAGTCAATATAAGCTAAATATTAGTTTTAGTAGGCCCTCTCTAAATTAAGATTAGTTGAGAAGGAGGTAAGATATAGAATAGCGGTAATTTCCTTAAATGGATATAATCAAAGAGGAAACAAACCTAACTAACAATCCTTATTTAAGATAATCTAGATAAGGAAATTTAGAAACTTCAAATAAACTAAGTAAAAAGGAGTAATTATGAATCTTAGGTTATATAGGACAATGATGAGTCCTTAGATGAATTAGGACCAGTAATTAGGCTCTTAATTCAAGCATCCAAAGTAGTATCTTGCCCAAGTACAAGCCATCTATGGTTAAAAATTAGTAAGGAGATCGAGTAATAAAGGAGCAGGTAAAGTATGTTGGCAATTAGGCTAAGTAGGATATCATGCTTTCTCAATCAGCTGAATTCCCAATTTAGATTTTCATCCCTAATCACCTATATGTTTTTCCATCTTTTAAGAAGATTCCCTTACACTATAGGAGCTGATTGGAATGATGGCATAAATTCAATGGATATAATTAACAATGTATATCTCAGACATCCTATTGATAAAGTAAATGAGAGTGCCACACTTGTTATTAAGACTTTTCAAAATGAAATGAAAAAGAGATCAAGAATTCCACCCTCTGTAGTTGAAAAGTACAAAAATGAAATATGCTTCGTAGTGGACATAGATTTCACCTATATTGAAGTAGTAGAACCAAGGAAAAAATTTGTAGATCCTCTTGAATATGAGATATTTGAAGTAGAAGATGAAGGATATGTATGTAGATTACTTAAATACAGATCAGATTCCAAGAGTGCAAGATTTGGAACATTTGAAGATAATTTTAGTACAACACAACAATCACATGTGCATAAATTAGCAAAGAAAAGAGTTGACAACACAATAAAAAAGATCCTAAAAGGTACAGGTATGATTGAACATGAGTTCAACATTGCGAAGCAGATTGCAATAGTTATTAGAGATATTGGACAAAAGGAATTATTGTTAGTTCCACCTTTGACATCCCATGTAGCCCCTGTTGAGGATATTCAAGATATTGATGAAGATATTGTAGAGTTGAGTATGCCAACAGTAACAAGGAAATTTACTAGATCCACCTCTACTACACCAAATAAGAGAGTGAAAGAAATGGAAAGTGGACCAGGTAAGAGACAAAAAACTATCTTTTCTCTAGTAGAAAGGATAAGGACTCCAGAAGCAAAATCACAAGCAGATGAAGAGGCAGGCAACAACAAAAAGAAGCAGTGGAAGCCTAAGATTGATAAAGTGAATCCTTTAATCATTAATGAAGGAGATTTCACTAAGATGAACAAGTATTATGAGATGTATAATAATTTCAAGAAATTGAACCTTGAGAATGCATTTGTCAAACATATGATTCTTGCTAACAAGAAATTTGAGAGCATAAAGGACAAAATACAAGATAATCTTTATGAGAAGTTAGTTAACAAAAAAAAGAGAGCAATAGAAGAAGACAAAGGCATAAGAGAAATATTTTTAAGGAAACTTTGTGAAATAAAAGATGAAGATCACTTAAAGGAAATCATGAAAAACCTTAGCACCCATTTGAGGAGAAAAAGAAGAAAAGTTCTGATTATGGGAGGACATTATGAGGAAATTAACAAAGAAATCAAGGAAGCAGTTGTAAAAGTAATGACCTTTGGACCAGAAGAGATACTTAGTCAATCCGAATAGACAATAGAGTTGCAAGCCATGGTGAATGAATTACAAAATCCAAGTATATAGATAACTGATATTGAGAAGAAAATAAGCAGAATTCATGATGAGATAAGACTTCTTGAGAATGAAAAGGAAATAAAATTGAAGAGATTTTCTCTACTCAGAGAGCACCTAACTTTGAAGATCAGTAATGTAGAGAATCAACTGGAAGAATATCTTTTATCAAAAACATCATATAGTAAATTTGCATATTCAAATCTTAAAGCAGTTGAGATAGCATCATATGGGCTATGTGCATTACTTAGCATATCTGATTCTATCAAGAAGATAGAGGATAAAAAGTTTGAAAATCTGAAGGTGAACTTTACAGATTGTATATCAAGTCTTCCAGCTTTGTAATATTGAAGACAAGAAGGTAAATCAAATTTTCATCAACATATTGATATAATTGATAGCTTTGTCATTGTTGTCAAAGGGGGAGTAGTATAGTATGAGAAAATTGTGTATATGTACAAGATATAGATATGTGGAATAGTATGAAGTATAATCTAAGGGGAAGTACCCTTATGGAAAAATAAGTAGACATGTATGATCCACAGATCTTTTGTAAATGATGTAATGGCCGTATGTTACAATATATTACAATATGAAATTTTATGATAAGTTTTTGTTTGGAACTTAGCCAATTTTCTCATATGTTGCCACCAATGACAAAGGGGGAGATTGTTGGCAATTTGGCTAAGTAGGATATCATAGTGTTGTCTTTATGGAAACATATATTTAGTATTAAGACAACATGATCCGAGGAGGAAGTTTTGTATAAAGAACTTATGAAAATTGTCTAAGTATAACAGTGTTTATCTATCTACACAAAGACTATTTTGATTAGCAATGTTCATAGAAGCACATTCAGTGCATGCACACTTGAACATAGACCATTCCAGCTATATTGAAGATATGCCTAAGAGCGCAAGTCTATACGGAATGTACAGAAAGAGATATCAATGTTTTACATAGACAGTGTTGAGCTGACCAGAATAGAGCAGCGATCAGAAATTGGTTATATTGAGTTAAGGGATTATTTTGTTTATCAAAATAATGACTTAATTATTTAGGGACGTCATCCTAGATGTTAACCCTAAGGCAACAAGAAGTAATTTCATGTTGGAAGCGTGTAAAGTTTTGAAGGCCGACAGGAAAGTTGTTTTGTAATAACTTGTATATAGGAAAGAAAATTGTAATGCAAAGTTGTAAGAAGGCAAGTAATATATGTAATAAGAAAGTATTGTATTGATGTGATATGTGAAATCTGATGTATGATCAAAGTAATGCGAGTTGATGATAAGTTTTGAAGAGACTACAAAGCTAGATTAGAATATTGAAGATACTCAATAACAGTAAAAGGTTTTTGTATTCTACCTTCTGTATCTGAAGTTATCATTGTATATTGCATGTTTGGGTAGTGAGCTCATCTTGCATACATTTATGTTTTTTAATAACAACTCCTAACAGGGTTGAGGCTTCTAACAAGGCCTAAAGTTCTTTAACTAGGACAAAGACACTATACAGATATAATAGACTCCTAACAGGGTCAATATCTTTAACCAGATACTTTTGATTAGTGGATCAGTTGTGGGTACCATCGCCACTGGGGTTTTCCCTTGGTCAGGGTTTCCTTGAGAACAAATCATGGTGTTATGAGTTATTTCATTTTATTGTTATGCTTATTGATTAGTTTGTTTAGTTTATTTTCTTATGCAAGCTACAAGTTAATTTCATATATCCATAAGTGGGAAAAAGTAAAAGTTTGTGAAATACTAATTCAACCCCCCCCCCCCCCCCTCTTAGTATTTTGTATTTCTAACAAAGTAATGATTATGCATTAACATTGAGAATGGGGTAAGCCAAATTATTAAAGTATGTTATATGATGAGAATAGTAAGAATAATAATTAAAGGATACTATTAGTTTAGTTTTAGTAGAATCATGGAATAGTCTCCAAAACCGTTGGAAATCCGGAGATACCTCAAAAGATGGCTTTTCATTTTAGGATTTAAAGAACTTACCAACATTAGATAAGATTTTTAGGAATTATGACCTATCTGCTAACCTTTCTCCCTGTTAATCTAGAAATTTCCTATTTTGGTAGTTGCATCTAGAAACGCCGTCTAGTGATTAACTTTTTAGCTAGAAATCACTCCCTATTTTACCAAGTACAAGCCATGATGTGAGGTGATGGAGCATTAAAGAAGGTAAGGATTCATGTTATATTACATTACTACAGATCTAATACTCATTGAACAATGTTATTAATGGAGGTTAAATAGTATTGAAGTTAGGACTGGAGCACAATTTTTGCCCAAATCTTCAACCAGAGCTTAGAATGGAGTCAAGGATTTTAACTTTCCCCTTGTAGGACAATAGGAAAATGGCGTTTAGGGGCTCGATTAAGCCTAAGAGATGGAACTGTATCCTTAATTCTCTCGTGGATTCAGCTCGAAGAGGCCTAGAAAAAGGCCTAGGGGATGATAAATTTGATGACTTCTCCATCTGAGTGGCCACATAGTGGGGATTTGTATAGCACTAGCAGCTTTCAATGGGGTGGAGAAGGATAGGATAATATTGGCGGCCAAAGTAATATTCAAAAAGGATTTTCTAGCTAGTTTAGAAAAGGTGGTCTATGAAATAGACAAAAACCAAACCAGTCCCTTTACGAAAATTTACATGAGAGTGAAAATTTACATGAGAACGACGATGGCAGACTTACCCTCCATTCTGAATTTCTAGCGCTTGCCTATGCTATTTTTCAAAGATGAAGGAAAATTTGATAGACATTGGCCAAAGATGAGGAGAAACTTGGATTTTCTGGTAAAGACGGTTCTAAAAGAGCAGGTTGAATTGGAATGGGTGCTGAATTACTGGAGAGCCAAAGGATTCGACATCCCTGAGGAGCTTGATGAAGACGAGATCAACAATGCCAGGATAGTTGCCCCCTCATTAAGAAAGAGCTCGAGGAGCTCTGTAGACAAAGAGGAGGAAGAGGAAATAGTCATCTTAAGAAGGGATGAACAAGCTTGGAGTTGCCGTGTCATAAATAAAGATTAAATGTTAGTATCTAGTCTTAGTATATGTGGTATAATAAAAGTATTCTCCAGTAGGTATAGTTTAATAGATTTTGTTAAAATCTAGTAGCTACAGTAAACAACAGAGTGCCTTTTTGAAAAAGCTTCTAGCTATATTTTGTCTTATGATAAGACTCGACAAACTCTGATATTGGACATATGAACTAAATTTGCTAGATGGAGATAATATATAATATGCATGATATTTCATATAAATTGACTAGAAATTTGCTTGAGTTTTCTATATTATGTTATGATGGGTTAAGGTTAAATTCTAACGTTAGATTTAAGCAAGAAGAAGTAGAGTTAGAGAGCTTCTAGGTATGGATTATCTAGCAATGTAATTCCTAGAAATGGCAGTGTAGATTGTCTCCTTCCCACGAGTATGCATTTACTTTGGCTAAGGATACCTATTAGACCCATCCATCTTAAATCATTAGGAACCCTTCAACTTTGCACCTCTAACCTCACTGGTAAGCCATTCTTAATTCAGAGGCATTTCTAGGGCATTGATAATCCCTCTCAAACTAGAAAGAGATAGACCTCATATTAGCTTTAGGGGTAGGAACTCTGCAAGGGGACCTATAAACTATCATGTCATCATGCTTCCTCCTACTTTGAAAATAGCTCACAACATTTTAAGTACAATATGCCACAATTCAATAGACTTAATACAAAGATTTTATCATTGTCTCGAAGTCCTCTCAAATTGGGTGAATTCAGTGTGATTATTTATACCCTGGTTAATAGTTAGCCATCATTGAAGAATCTCACAGAGCATTTGTTAATTATCTGGGTAGAGTTGATAAAAGATAGTTTCCTTATCATTAGTTTGTAAATTTGGTAAATAGGCAAGTTTAACTTACATTTCTCTTTGTCTTTCAGTTTACTTCAGAAGAAAGTAATTCTAACAGATAGATCTGATAAAGGATGTTGGATAACAAATGTTTAAACACCCTGATACCCAAAAACAAACTAGCAATTTAGTTCAGTAATTAATTACTTCTTGATTATATGGGTAATTAATTATCATGTTAAAATGATTCGTATAAACGACTTACATCTGAAAATTTAGTAGAAGAAAAGCGTGTTTTTCCAGTTATGAAAGTGATTCAAGTATGGAATTTGTAGAAAGTAATATAGAGTATTTACAGATATTTTATATCAGATATATATGTTATGACTTCAAAATCTTCTAAAATAAGAGCTTCATTTCCATTTATGGATTGACTCTCCTACACACACACACACACACACACACACACACACACACACACACACACACACATATCATTAGTCTTTTAATACAGATTTATATTTTATCTTTTTTTAAAAAGATATAGATTTTTTATATTCATAGACATATTTTACAACATACATATAAGTTTTCATATTTACAAATTCTGTTATATATTTTGTCAGATATATATATATATATATATATATATATATATATATATATATATATATATATATATATATATATATATATATATATATATATATATATATATATATATATATATATATATATATATATATATATATATATATATATATATATATATATATATATATATATATATATATATATATATATATATATATATATATATATATATATATATATATATATATATATATATATATATATATATATATATATATATATATATATATATATATATATATATATATATTTAACTTCCCCACTTTCTTTAGAAGAATATACAATTTAATTCACTATCACAATTTAGACAGGCTAAACTAATATGGTTTTTTATCAACTCAAAGGAAGATTATTACTCTGCATCATATTTAAAATAATCTCATTATTCCTTTTCTTTCTTATGCTTAGAGACTCCTATTCAGATAGCCCCTTATAACACAGTTAGGACCTAGTTAGAGGCGGGTTTAGAATAGTTTTTACTTCTGATCTAGGGCATCCTCTGTATCATTCTTTGAGTATAGTTACTTTAGACCTCTAAATCTCAGACCTTCTACTTTAGTTCTCAATAGGCTAAGTTGGGTCACTTATTTTCAGGAGAGTTAGAAATATCCTGGGTGTCTTGGTAGAGAAAGGATTCTCTAGGATCATAGTGAGACTGAGTTACGATACCTTCTCATAGGTGTATAGCCTCTCTCCTCTTTTCAGAAAGCATTTTAGAATCTTTAACCTAAATAGTATTTTAATAAGCTCCTTTATTTTTTGAGCCCCCTCTAACATAGTCTCTCCATACAGTAGTCGTAATAGACCGTAAAACATAGTTAGAAAGATATAAATTCAGTAATAACATAGTAATTAGATGAGTCTAAATCTCGGTCTGGAAACCTATCCAATGAAATCAACCAGAGAATAGGAATTTTAGCAAAAAATATTGGATGAACAGTAATAGATTTTGTTACGTTTGTTATCCAATTATACGAGTATAGAATTGAAGGAAACATTAACATAAGGACAACAAGAAAATATTTTGATTATAAAGCACATAAGTGGAAAAGATTAGCTTTCTAATAATCATACAACATAGTCCTCTTAATAGAGTTTTAAATGCTCTCTAGCAACGGTGTTGAAAGTTTAAGTGGTAATTAATCTAATTTGATCTAGGAAAGGATTAACCTCGCCTTCTTAAAATTGGGGAAGGAAGAGGAAACACTACTAGAGAATTTTTTTACATTTTACTTATGTTCCCTTATTATATTGTTAATATTTCTATTTACAAACTAACAAGTTGTGAAGTTATTTTTTAGTTGAGCTTCTTTGCAAGACAAGGACTATAGTTAGAGAGCATAATCAAATCCCCCACAATAGGATTATAGGGGTAGCCTCCTAAGATAAAGTCTCTTACAAATATGGCGATTGATCACAAAGAATCGAAAGAGACACCTATGTAAAAGAAAGAATAAATTCAATTTGTAATGTAAATGAAGGAATGCCTTCATACTTAAATGTACTATATAAACTGGACCTTGGTCCCAGGCTAGACTGGAGGTTTTCTTCTCCGTTCTTTCCTATTAGTGCCCACATTGAACAAAGATTTTTGTAACCTATTTTAAACTTTAATAAAATTTCTTGGCCTTGGCCTTTTACTGATAAAAAAAAAAGAAAAGAAAGAAAGAGGGAGTGTTGATATTTGTGGCCTTTTCGGAAAGATCAAATCAATGACGTGTATGCTGAGATGAATAATAAATAATATACCTATTATTTATTATTTATCTCAACTTACATCTCATTAATTATTGTATTAAAGTCTGAATGAAAGATAATAAACATATTTGTATTGTCCTAGAGGGACAACTTCATATTGTCCACAAGGGACGACTTGTGTTAAAATTTATGCGAAATACTTCTAGCTGATTCTGGTCGGCCTTTACCATTGACATTGAGGATGTCTTCACACACACACACACAAATAAATAAATAAATAAATAAATAAATAAATATATATATATATATATGTGTGTGTGTGTGTGTGTGTGTGTGTGTGTGTGTGGTGCGAATTATCTAAGGTATAGAAGACATAACATGTCAAGGAAATTCACACCACTAGCGTATCCAAATTTGATCATTGCAACAGTCATAAATTGAATAATAATTATTCATTTCTCATACACATCAGAAGGAGATATAGATGGAAGAACATTAGGCTAAGGTGAAGAGGAATTACTTGCTACAAAATGGATATTATCTTCTCCTTTCTTTGTTAATTTCTGTAATTCTTATTTTCACTCTTAAAAGCTATCTATAGATTATATTTTTCCTTACATAAATATGAATATATTAAAAATATGAACTCCAAAATCATAATCTTTCTTAAAACTTATGAAATACACAATATAAAATTACTTTCTAAATTAAATAAACTTTAAAAATAAGATTTCATTGGACAATGCAAAAATCTACATAACAAATGAACTCCAAAACCATAATTTTCCATAAAACTTTTGGAAAACAGAATATAAAATCACTTTATAAATTAAATAAACCTCATATACCCCAAAAGTGAGGCTTCATTGGAGACAATGTAATAATCTACATATCAATTGCACTCCAAAACCATAACCTTTCTTAGAACTTTTAGAGAAAATAATATAAAATCACTTTATAAATTAAATAAACCTTATATACCCAAAAGTGATTATTTCATTATTTAGTTATTCAAGGAAACAAATTCACTTTATCAATGTCCCTACATTTGAAATTTTCCATCTCCAATGAGCTATAACATTGTGGTGTTTTTAAATTGATTTAAAGAATATTAAGCAACCTTGGTAAAATAATTAAATTAAAGTCAGTAATACACCAATTTTGTCAAAATGTGAGAAATTAAAATTCCAACTCTAATGTAAGAGAACCTAAAAATGAGGACATTACATGCCCATTTCCTCTAATAGACTTACCAATTAAAAAATGTTCTATATATTACTTTGTAAAAATACATCTTTTACATATTTTATATAATTTTTTTCTTAATAAAACATATTTTACCATGTTTTTTTGTGTAGCAAATATAGACTTCCAAAATTAAGTGTCCAAATTCAAATACCAAAACCAACTCTTAAGGGGAGAAGTCTATTCAGCCATCACAAACCTAAATCTTACCAAGGAGGACTTAGATTTAGTTTTTGATGGCTTGATAGACACTTGTCTCGTAAGATATTGCTTCATCAAAAGCTTGAGCGGATTTTTTGCTTAAAAATTCTAATAAAATTTGCACTTGAAAAAAATTGCGCGAATGATATTTCGCTGGATTGAATTTGAGATTGCTTTACCAATCCACCCCTCAAATTTAATATCGACATAAAGAATAACATTTCAACTATTTATTAAATTGGCTGAAGTATAATTTTTTTAATTTTTGAAAAGACATTCCATGTGACTTTTGAACAAGATGTTTTTGAATATGGTAAAAATAGGTTTTGAATGGGCCCCGAAACCATATACATTCAATTTTTGAAGGGAACTGTAACCCCCAGAATATAGGAAGAATTAGCTTAGATCTAAGTGAAACAACAACAACCAAACGAAAGATACACATAAAGACTCAAACTGTTGAAACCAAACGTGTAAAGCCAACGCTTTATAACAACATCAAGTATTTAAGGAAAATAGGCACCCTAAACAAACATGCCAACGTTTTTGAACAAGATGTTAATAGTCATCAAGTTATACTTTAAATTAGGAACAAAGTGAAGTAATGTTTTTCCACCCCATACATTAAATATTGGCATTCTCTTTTGCCATGTTTGACACTCATAAAATTTCCAAACTACTTATAAGGTAATTACTACATCCTATATCTAAAAACTAGACATATAGTGGATTTTCCTAAGCAACAGACACTAAATGTCAAAAATGTATTATTCCTATTTTGATTTTTTACACAAATTTGCTTTGTTTGCTGAAATTAAATTATTTTTTACCTAAATTCATATGCAGATTTTTTTTTTGTTGACACTGAATTTGATTCTTTTCATTCTTTTGATCATGAGATTGAATTTGACTTCAATTTTGACTGTTATTTCTTCAATTTGAAATTGTAATATTAGTTCTTCCTTCTAATGATAAATTTCTTCCTCTACTTCTCAAATTAGATTTCTCTTTATTTCTACCATTATTATAACTAAAACTTGTGACTTAAAGACACTCCAAATAAGATCTAGAAGAATGAGTTAGCCTATGCTCATGAAAAAAAGATAGAGTTCATCTATAAAAATATTGTAAAAGATTATTTTTCTTCTTTAACCACAACAATTAACAAAAACTTTATTAATAGACTCTTTAAAATATTTTTTTACTATTTTCTTATCTTTAGAATTCTTCATAGACATGGTTCCAAAATCTCTTTTCATCATTTACAATATTATAGTTTTTTTACTTTAGCCATTTCGTAATATGTTGTTTGAAAAATATTTCATGATTATTTTGAGAAATTAACAAAGTATTCATTATGATTGACCGATACCCATAATCCTTGTCAACAAATTGAGAGACTTAAAAACATTTTTAGAGTAAGAAGAAATAGAATAAAGTAGAAGAATGGATTATATATATAATGTTAAAATAGTCGAAAAACTGCAAAATTAAATTGACGGCCAGGATGATCCCCAACTTCTAATTCTTAGCCTACAAAATTCAACCTCCGTCTCATACAAAATTCAACCTAAGTCTCATGTTCTCTTCTGACATTGTAAATAAATAGGAAAAAACTGTGAATTCTTTATGATACCCAAACAAATGAATTGATACAAACACAATTTAATTCAGAAACTCTGCACTACCATTAAATTAATTCACTGTCAATATAAAAAACAGAACTCAACTGAGCCGCCTCTTTTCTATATTTGGCAAGTCATGAGAATATTTATATATATTTACTCACAGTGCGAAAAGAGGAATGGGGAGATGAACTGGTATTACCAAGATGCCAGGGTCGAAACATGGCCATCTCTGACGCTGCCAAGCAATGATACCACAAATTTGAACAGAGCATTGATCCGGCCGTGGATCACAAAATGAATGTACAATTTGAATTAATAAATCTATAATTTCAATCTGTACCTCAAATTCGCATAAAAATCGTCATGAAAAAATTGTCGATTCCATTTCTGTAACATCCGTCAGTGTCATTCGAACCCTGGACCTGTTCATTAATGCTGCAAACAGCTAGGCGTTATGCTGACACAGGCCCCTGCATAAGATGTTTCCGATTGTTCTTCCACCTCCACATTCCCTGCAACTGCAATCAGAAGGCCAGATGTGACAGAAGAAACAATATTTTGCCCCTAAAATATTGGCGCTTTAATATATATTTGGCAGCACTATCAAATGCCAAAAAAAACAAAAAAAGTTGAAATTAATGGTGGCAGCATGTGTCATAGTGATGGAAAATGGCAAGGTCGAAAGGGAAAAGTTAAAGGCGGTTGTGGATCCAACCATCCATAACAATTTTGTATGGAGAACAAGGTGATGGCATGTTACTGTACCTATATCGAAATCATGACATACCGCTTTGATGGAAGAATACCCTAAAACCTACTGTTTTAGGGTTTATTGTCAGCGCTGATCCCTTACCGCTTGAAACATTTCCGTGATGTGATTCTTAGTGTCCTTCCGCAAATTCTTCCAACAATGCTTACACAGGTGCACAATTAAGAAGTGATTGTACAGATCTGGTCGCTCTTTTTCCCTCAATCCACAGGTTTTTCACCACAAGATCATCTGATTCCGAAGACGCTGCCACTTTGCCGTTGCCTGTCACGGATTTCACTGTGTCTTGTACTGTGTCTTGTCATTTTTCCACATCTTTGTCCCGAGATATAGACGTTTATTGCTTCCTTTTAAGAACTGGTCATGCGATTCAACAATTCGTACCAGTACAGAGGCTTTGATTAGGTCATTTTCCTTCACCTGCCATCATCAAGTCCTCTCTGCCAAGGCCTTGAGCACGTGATTTACTTGCTGCTGCTGCCATTTAAATCCCAATCGGGTGCCTGCAAATTTCATTGTTTGTGTTCTATTATTGTTATCACATGCTGCCACAAGGTACTTTGCTTAAACGGTGTTCACTGCTGAACATGTTCTCCTCTTTTGTCATTCTCTCCTCTGCTCTACAGTGCTGTCGAGAACTGCATGAGGGAAGTTGTGAAAGAATAAACTAGCAATTGCACTCTGATGTGAAATGGGTACATCTAAGAGGTGTGTGGATGGTCAATTAGGTTTTTTTTGGTTGCACGAATTAGAAAATGTTGAATTTGATCAAATGTTAGAACTCGTCAAATCATGGATTTGATATTTCGACTTTTCATTTTTGGAATATAGTTTGCACCGTTTAGTTGATCCGGAATATGAGCGAGAAGATGCATTTCTTCTGTTTTGTTCCACATTTTGAAACTAGAATTGGACCAAGTCTAAGCTCGACCATAGCAGTAACCATAGTAGAGAAAGCTCCAACACAACACAACCATTCCAACCAAGAAACCCACAACCGTTCCAACTCAACAAAACAACACAACCGTTGCAGGTAGGAAACCCACAATCGTTCAAACACAACACAACAACAAAGGAAACCCACAGCCTGTTGTTCGTCGTCTACACAAATGCTTTCCAAAGGTTGGAGAAAATGATGCGAATGTTTTAAATTTGTTTGCACGCGGACCCCAAATGTTAAATTTGTTTGCATGCAGAGTCGAAATGGTTTCAAAATGGGGATTGAAAAAATAAGAATTTGTCCCTCAAATTTCAATTCCACCTTTTCAAGTGGAAGATGTATATGCTGATTTTACGTCATAATGAGCATATACGTCTCCCTTTTCCAATTTCATTTTGCACTGCCAAACTGAAGATTTGACAAATTCAAAATTAGTTTATGCCAATTTGAAGTCAATTCCCGCAACCAAACAAGGCCTTAGGTAGGTAAAATTTGGGTCAATTTTTACAGACATTAGTGTAATAGGGGAAGAGCACTTAACTGTTCATATAAACTAATATTAACTGATATTTTCGCATGTACTAATAGCCAATCATTTTTTTGGCTCAGTAATAAGTTTCAAATGTACCAATAGCCAAATATTTTTTTAGCCTATTTGTGAACTAGTAATTTTGAGTGGATGGTTATTGGAACATCTTCTAGTAGGTATCGAGTGACACTTTGAAAAGACCACATTTTGACCCTTTGTGTATAACGAACCCCACAACGAGCATCTTTAATAACTAGAAGCCATAACACTAGCTATAAGCAATTAAGTCGCATACAAAGACAACAAAAAACACATAATTGAAATCCGATATACCATTTAGGATCTGTGAGTGCGTGAAGTTAGCTGTAAACACTACTAGTATGCTTCCCCTATATGAGGTTAATTGGTAGGTTATTTAGAGAATGATGTTGTTTGTACAACAAAATGGAGAAGTGGTAGTTACAAATCAACTACGCATCCACGTGCAAGGGCGAAGAGTGAAAGGGGGTAAAGAGATAGAGATAGATAGGAAATATAGTATAAGCAATGGAGATGGAGAGAAAGAGGAGAGAGGGATAAAGATGGAAGAGATAAATATATAGAGTGGGAGCTTAGAGGGAGATAATGAATGCGAGACTTAGAAAGATAAAGATATAGGTAGGGAAGTGATCTATAGAGTAAGAGAGCGAAAGATGTAAGAGTAGAGAGAGAGAGTGAAGATATGGCTAAATAGAGATAGAAAGGAATATATATATATCCCCCTCCCTCCTTTCGCTATGTCTTTTTATGCAACTCCCCCTTCCTACCCCCACCCCCCGCACTTTATATCTCTAGATCCCTATTTCTCTCTCAATCTCCCTCATTCATCCCCCCTCTCTCCCTTTTTTTTTTATCTCTCACAATATCTCCCTCCCTCACTCTCTTTGTATCCTTTATCTTTATCTTTCTCTCTATCTCTATATTGTTATATTTTTATCTCTCATCCTTCTCACTATATCTTCTTCTATCCGCCTTCTCCCTCCCCCCTCCTCTCACTCTCCCTTCATGCATCCCCTTCTTCATAGACTTGTGTGTGTGTGTGTGTGTGAACACTCAAAAATGGTCCACGCTTATGGCTCTCTTTTTTAACATGTATTATATGTTGTGTGTTTGATCTTTATCATTCAACAATATTGTTTGATTGCTCATTAATTAAGTATTGAATTTTTTTTAATTAATTATTAATTTTTGACCTCTAATTTCATCATGTCCTATCAATTTATCTTTGATTGAATAATTTCTTCAATTAATTAATCTTGGTCATAGGGGCAAATATTTATTTATTTCGCCTTCTTATCCTAATGTCATTCATTTCATGGTAAATAAATATATTATTTATTTACCTCCTTTCCCCTTTTTCCTTGACAATTAAATAAACTTATTATTTAATTGTTTAATTTTCCAAATGTGAAGGAATTAATAATTTTTAATTATTAAATTTCTCTCTCATTTCAACTCTACTTGTCTCTTTTTCATGCTAATTTTTCTCCAATTCTAACTCTTCCACCTGCCACTTTTCTCTCCACTTCCCACTCCCACTTACTAATTTTCTTTTCCACTTAACTCTTTCCTCCTTCCATTTTCTCCTCCACTTAACTTGTTCATCACTCATCCTTTCCTTCACTTGTAAATGACATTTGTTGTTGAAACTAAATATTTATAATATTTATTTTCACTTAACTCTATCACATTTATATTTTGTCCTTCACTTGCCAATGACATTTTGGGTTGAAAATGAATATTTCCAATATTTATTTTCACTTAACTCTATCTTGTTTCTATTTCCTCATTCACTTGGAAATGCAATTTCTAATTTTTCATCACTTAATTTGTCCTCTCGTTTAATCTTGGTCGTTGATTGATTTTCAATCTCATCCATCAATTTGAGTTCCCAAAATCTATAAATTGGACTCTCATTTCTCTCAAATCTTTCTAGTATTCATGCTATTATTTTACTTTTATGATTAGGTGCATATTATCACATGAGAGCAACGTATCAAATTGAAAGAAGGAAGAAAAACATTGGAGCATCTTGAGGGAGTGTTTGTTTGAATTTATTTTAATATTTTATGCACTTTTCCTTCATAACTTTAATGTTAGGTTAGGATCTTTATTTTGTATGCATTTAGGGTTTGTGGTTCCTCTACCATGCAAATGATTTTAGATTTTTTCGTATCCTACATTTTCTAAACCTGATGTGAACATGCAATTCCAATGTATTTTTCTTATTTTTTTAATGTATTTTGTAGGTACAAGAACAAGATCTATGCACTTGGGAGTCCAACTTGTGGTATATGCAAGATTTCTTGTTTTAAATGTGCAATAAATCACAATCTTTAATTGTTCTTTAAAATGAACAACAAATTATACATATCCTAATTAGGGGGATAAATGAACAACAAATTGCACATAGCCTAATTAGGAGGATAGATAAACATCAAATTGCACATAGCCTAATTAGGAGGATAAATGAACAACAAATTGCACATAGCCTAATTAGGAGAATCAAAGAACCTATAATTTTCACATACTTTTAATTAGGAAGGGAAAAACAACTTGTCCTATTTTGATCACATTTCCCTTCTTAATGGGTTAATGAATAACAATTTTCATGTAATTTTAATTAGGAAGGAAAAGAACCATAACTTGTGTTTTTTTATTATCACATTTCCTTTCTAATTGGAAAATGAACAACTTTTCTTGTGTGTTTGGAGTGTTATTTAGATTGTAAATCCTAAAAAATTGAATGAATGTATCCTCTCCCCTCGCCTTCATGAATCTTGGGTGGAGAGAAATTTATTCTATTTTTTAGAGGGCCTACCTCCCGAGACTTGTTTTAATAGAGTTGGTGAGAGGAAATGACCCAAGCAATAATAGGCCAAATCCAATTCTCCATCCAAACTGCTTTATACATGTGTGATTGTGACCAAAATTCCAATTGACTGTGTGGTTGGGTGATAACTCTCCTCCAATACCCTTAAGGTGCACCAAACCTTGGTTCTCAAGGCTGGGAGACCTCCTGTGGGAGTTTATCACACCACCCACTAAACTAGATGTCCCAAACTAAAAACTTTGTTGTAGTGGCCATAAACCTTCTATTTCTTGATGCAAGTGGTCACCCATGCTTGTAACTTGACATCCCACACTTTCACAACTTATAATAGAGATAACTGTTCCTTGGGAGGTGATGACCCCAGTAATTTGAAGCTTGATGTACCTAAAAAGTGAGTGCACTATAAGGGGGAGCCTATACCTCCAAGATTCTAGGCTATCTGCTATGAGTAGGTGCGGTTGGATTTATCCAAGTGGGAATTCAATGGATATTATCCTTCAAGTCTAGGTTGTGGTGTGTTTATGTATTTAGATTAAAGAGACCATCTTTGTTTGAAGTGTCTTGCGTGGGTGTTGAATAAGAATTGCATTAATCAAAATCCACCTTAAAATAATTTCAAAATAACTCCAAGATATTTCAAAACCCTTCCTAAACCATTTTAAGACCTTCAAAATTATTCCTATACATTGTCATAAACCTTCCAAAAAATATTGAGTTTCAAAACATTTTCCTTGGACCATTGTTACAAGTCTAAGATAACCCTTGCATTTTAGTTTTTCACTTAGCCTTCTTTTTTCATCTTGCATTGCCCTTTTTCATCCTTACATAATTGCATTATCCTCCCTCTCTTTAGCATATCAAATCCTTCATTATAGTTTCATTGTCCTTGTCATATTTATTGTCTTAGCCCCCCTCCAAAAAAGGCTCACATTATAAACCCTCATTAGGTCCCCATCATAATTATATATAATCCTCTTGCATATTGTCATTTTAGGACCCTTTCAAAACTTTTTAAAATCCAAACAAATTCAAGTCTTAGATTTTTACCTTATGAAATTGAGAAAAGGATCTTGACTTATTTCAAGTCTTTCATCTTTGGTCACTTTTATCATTTTGGTCAATATCCACTCTTTGTCATGATGGATTTGACTTATTCCCTTTGACCTACTTTTGATTTTGGTCCTTTTGATCTCTTTCTAAAAGTCAAGATCCTATTTCAATTTCCTAAGGTCTTACCCTTAGGTTTGTATTTCAAAAGATTTCCCCGAAGTTGAAAAATCCCAAAAACATAGGTGCATTTCCATTTCCCCAGCTTGCATTATCATACTTATTCAAAAAATCCAAAAATACTTGCATTATCATTTTACATAATCATATAACCCAACTTGCATTTTCAAAAACCCCAAAAAAGTATTTGCATTTCACAAACCCCTAAGTTTTGCATGCTTGCATAAACATCCTTTAGTTTGCATTCCATAGGTCTAAATTGCATTTGCATGTCCAACTTGCATTTTTCATTTAAAAACCCAAATCCAAGTTTCATTTTGCATAGTCATTGCATAACCCTTCAAATATCCAAATTGCATAATCATTTCAAGACCTTCTAAAGTCCAAAATCTAAATTTGCATTCATAATCCAGAGTCAAATTTTATTTTACCCTTAGTTGCACAATCATTTTCAAAATCCCTCCAAAAATTCTAAAAATGTAGCTTGCATACATTGCATTGTTGCATATCCTAAGTTTGCATAATCATTTTCAAAACTTCAAAAATCCAGAAAAAAACATCCTTGGACTTTGCATTTTCATTTCCTAAGTTGCATTAACCTTTGCATACCCTAAGTTGCATATCATTTAAAAACCATTCAAAATCCATAAACAAAGTCCCTTTTGCATATCCCCTCGTACTTAGGTGCATTTAGACATCGTGCCTATTATAACAAGGTCCCAAAGGCAAGGCTCATTTTATCAACCCATGTACATTTCAAATGAGAACACACAAACACCCTATGATCCTAGACAAGGTATACCTTTGCAAACACAAGGTTTTGAAACAAAAATGATGTATCCTTCAAGAAAGGAAACCCAAACATATTTTGAACCAAGACAAATAGAATTCTCATGATTAAATGATCAATCACACTCACACTTGACCCAAAAATTGATAGAAAAATTGGATAAAGAAGTGAAGATTATGGAAGAAAAAGTAAAAAATGTTGAAAGGAATAACAAAGAAATGTCAAAACTCCTTAAACATCAAAAAGAAAGGTTTGGTGAAGTCAATGTTAATTCTGGCATTTCAAGATAAAAAATACCAAAACTTCTTTCACAACTAGATGAAGCAAACACAAATTTTAACCTAGGCTAATTCAATCACGTTCAAGAGGAAATTTCAAATCAAGTTCCATACAACCAAGTCCCAAAACAATCATTCAAGAAAATCCAAAATAAAAACTTTCAATAAGAGTGTGACATAATTCAATGGAGATCCCCACCTAATTATGAACCAATATACATCTAAATGCCACCAAATTATCCTCAAACAATTCCACAACCTCTTGTGTCAATCATGCGAACAAGTCAACCAATAACAAGGTCACAAACAATTTTGCCTTCAAGAAAATTGCATGTTAATGAACACCCTCTTATGTCTTCAAATCCAACTATATTTTCTCAAACAAAGACAAGTCCAAATGTGTCATCTTTTGCACATCAATCAAACATAATCATTGAGAAACCTTTTGTGGAACATGTTCAATCAAAAATTTATTTAAGACATGCACACATTGATGTGGTCTCACCAACAAGATCACCCAAGAAGAAGAAATTCAAATCTAAAACTTCAAAGAGTTTGTTTAAAAAATTGGATCTTATATATGAAGAGCATGAACAAAATAAATCATCCATGCCTAGAAATGGATCATTCCAAAATAATCACATAGATGACATACTCATCTCCTATCAAGACATTAACCTTCAAGAAATATCCATGTCTCTCACCGTTCCTTCATCCCCTAAAACTTCACAAGAGAAATTTCCTCCATATCCATCAAGTGACACACCCAATGATGAAACCTTCCAAGGGCTATCCATAGAAGAAATCCAAGCTAATCCATTTCATGATATAAGTCATTTTCATGCTTCCCAAATTCTAGACCCAATTACACCATGTCCTCCATTTTCAAGAAATCCCATTAAAAAGAGATTCTCATTCAAGGTCCATCTCTTCCATGTCAAAATGTTGACCCCTTTTCAAAATCCCCTATGCATATTACAAGTCCTACTCCATGTTAAGAGGATGATAAACAACATGAAGAAATGAGTCCTGAAATAGATCAAGATCCCATCTATGACCAATCCCCTCCAATTGTTCACCAATATCTCATTTCCCTCGAGACTCATGATGACCCCATTATCATTAACCCTCCTATCCAAAATGATCCACTTCCATCTCAAGAACAAAATTGCCTTCAAGTCCCATTGACCTTCCACTTCCTAAAAAAGATCATGACATCCCTTCCATTCTTTCCAACGATTCCATTAAAAATCAAGAGTAGAACACTTTCATAATGGAATTCAATGATACCATTCCAATTCAAGATCAAAGTATCCCTTCACCTTCATGTTCACCACAAGATCCCATCACCCGTTCAGATCCTCCTCAAGCTCCTTCCATCCCCTTATTTCCTTTTCCTAATCTTCCATATCCACCACAAGATCTTATCCTGGTAGATGATCCTATCATTTCTCCTATTTCACTGCAGGATCCCATTATTCCTCCTCATCCCACTCATGATTTAAACGCATTTGTACAAGATGTTCATGAACCCCTTACACTTCAAATGGGTTCCACTATTTCTATAAAGTCTATTCCACTTCATGATTCTATTAATCTTTCCATGTCATATCCATATCAAAATAAACTCGCATCTTGTAGCAAGCATCCCAATGGTCAAAATAATTATCAAGTCAAAGGGTTAAGCATCCATGCACAAAGTATGTTAAAAGCCTTTCAAGTCAAATAAAATTTTGATGGTCACCACCTTAGTAAAAAATTCTCATTTTCAAGGCATTGGCATCCCTTTTAAATCCAAATCCAAACATATACCTCCCCCTTCACCCCTTCCATCCATATTAGGTCCATATGTTCCTCCATCCACTAGTTCATAATTCACCTACCCTTTCCCAAATGTAAGTCAACAAAGGCACACATATTGGATAACCATCCACCCATCCAAAAGGCCTCCATATCATTCATATCCATCCATGAATCCCATTCCGTTTCCAAGAAACAAACATAAAATCCATAAGTCAAGCCATCCACATGTAGTAAAGGATCAACATATCCAATATAATTGACATGTAAAAACAAAGAAAAATATGATCCAAAAAGAAAAAGAAATGTCCAAAAGGCCTCCAAGGACCATTAAGAAAAAAGAAAATACCAAAGAAATATGGGTTCCTAAATCCCTTGTAAAAACAATGCATTCCAAGGACCCACAAAATAATAAAAAATCAAAATGCATGTGGATTCTCAAGAAGCTCCTTGAAGCACAAAGTCCCAAACAAAAATCGAATTTGGATTCCAAAATTTCTATCCCTCCATCTAAATTTCTTCCACCTTCCAAATCTATTTTGGGACCTTATGTCCCAAAATCCATATCCATTCTTTTATCAAATCCAAAATCTCATTTTCCTCCATCACTCCATCACCCCTCAAGGTGTGTGTCAATGTTGTTATTGCCTCCATTTCCATGCAATCAAAATCAACCCTTCTTGGGCTCCCTCTATTATCCAATGCTTATTTTTTTAGCCTTTCATCCAACCTATCCAATCATTTGCCTAAATACAAGTATCATATCCCAACGTCTTTGTGCATACTATCATAGTTACAGTCCCTTATTTCATACCTTTCAAGAGCACCATCCAAAGAACAAGGTGTTTGAGTCCTTCATCAATGTCATGTCATGTCATGCGTCCATTACCTTCCTAAAATGTTCAAAAATGTCAAAAAAAAAAAAGAAGTCAAAAAAAGAAAAAAATGTTTCCTTAATGAAAACCTGGCAAATAGATGTATTGGTAACACAAAAAAAAGTAAAGAGAAATAATTTCATCCAATAGTGAAATCCTGGCAAATGAGTGCTTTGGGCAAGTACCATGATGAAAACCTAAAAAATAGGTGTCTTGTGTAATTCATGAACTTGCATTCCATAATTGGGGGAAGGTTTCCTCTATATTTTCCTATCATATAATACCCTATTCATTATCCTCCATCATCCCTTTCATTTTCTTCATTAATCTATGTCCCATCATAGCCCTTATCCTATCAACATTCATATCCCCCTTTTCTCAATTTTGATCTTGACAAGGCTAGGGATCTTCCTAGAAACATCACATGTCCTATCTGTTTTATGTTCCCCACATTCCTTTGGTCCATATCACCTATCTTATTATAATTCCTTTGGTCCACATTTCCTTCAACATATCCCTTACCCTTATCCCTTATTGGTCTTGCTTGTCCTATCCATATCTTGTCATTACCCTATCCATATCCTATCATTGTCCTATCTAAATCCCTATCTTAGTCTTGATAAAAAAATAAGGACTTGAAATGCAAAACACATTTTTAAAAACCTCTTAACATGTCCATTCCAATGCATCACATGTCATCCAGTGCCAAAAAGTATTATTATCCTATCATTGTCACGTCCAATCCCTAAGTTAGGCAAAAATATGTTATCCCATTTTGTGGATAGTCCTTGGTAATATAAACAACTTCAAGACATACCAAGAAACCCTTTAGTCTTCATCCATCTACTAGTACATCCATCAATCCATAGTGTCCTTGCCTTGCTAGACACAAGGGGGCAATTCAATACATCTTGCTCATGTAAATATTTAAAGACCTGATTTTTTTAAAAAAATCACATAATGTCCTGAGGAAATCCTTAAATCCATAAAAATCAATATGATCCTTAAAAAAATCTAAAAAAATCAAATATGATCTTGAAAATATCATTAAAAAGTCCTAAAAAAATCCCCAAAAATGCAAAATGTCCTGATAAAAGCACAAAAAATTAAATATTTTTCAAAATCCCAAAAATCAAATCACCAAAAAATAGCAATAAGAATGTACATAATCATTTTTCATGTTTTCAATAAATTTTCACTTGTGACAAGACAAACAATTTAGCAAACACAACATGAAGACTTTTTAAACATTGCGTTTAAATGAAATCACACATCAACAAACAAACTATCTAATCATGTCATCAATCAGTCAAATCAAAATTTTCCTATAAATCAATAAACATCAATTGGTCCCTTTATCAACCATTATTTTGTCTTATATAGGGTGTGATATACTCGAAACCAGACACCATCACTAATACATTTGGGGTGAAATTGCGACGGCAATTTGTGACGACAGGCAAATGTCATGCGGTTTTGGCTTTTTTTTTTTCAAATATAGCCCGACACCGTCGTAATTGCGACGACAATACATTTGGCAACGTCGCCATTGCGACGTTGTCGGGATATAAGGACAAAAAAAAAAAGGAACGTTGTCATTTGTGTTTTCAACAGCGCCGTAACCCTCTGCGAAATCACATCAGGATATAAGGGCAAAAAAAAGAAGAACGTTGTCATTTGTGTTTTCAACAGCGCCGTAACCCTCCGCGAAATCACATCGGGATATAAGGGCAAAAAAAACAAGAACGTTGTCATTTGTGTTTTCAACAGCGCCGTAACCCTCCGCGAAATCACAGCTACAATTTCTGAGTACGTTGGGTTTATTTTTCTTTTGTCATTATTATGTAATCTGGTATTTAGCTGTTAGAGAGCTAAAATACCCAGAAATGAGGACATATCTATGTTGAATTTATTGTTAGCGGCTTTGGTTATTTAGAAGTTTAATTTTATTTGTTCATCTTTCAAGCACAAACGTTTTGTGGACCGTAACGTCTTCATTGTTTCGGGTATGCAGTGAAACAACCCTAACTTGCAATTGCGATGTTGTCGGGATATAAGGGCAAAAAAAAAAAGGAACGTTGTCATTTGTGTTTTCAACAGCACCGTAACCCTCCGTGAAATCACATCGGGATATAAGGGCAAAAAAAATAAGAACGTTGTCATTTGTGTTTTCAACAGCGCCGAGAGAGATTCCCTCCGCGAAATCACAGCTACAATTTCTGAGTACGTTGGGTTTATTTTTCTTTTGTCATTATTATGTAATCTGGTATTCAGCTGTTAGAGAGCTAAAATACCCAGAAATGAGGACATATCTGTGTTGAATTTATTGTTAGCGGCTTTGGTTATTTAGAAGTTTAATTTTATTTGTTCATCTTTCAAGCACAAACATTTTGTGGACTGTAATGTCTTCATTGTTTCGGGTATGCAATGAAACAGCCCTAACTTGTGACTACCTTCACGGTACTTGTGTACATTATCATGTTGTCTTTACAGTGACTGTCCTCATTCAAGTGGCAATTACACAAGGGACAGTCACTGTGAGATGTCCTCATTTGTGACAAGGACAGTCACACTTAGGACATCTCATAGTGATATTCCCTTGTGTAATTTCCACTTGAATGTATTGCTATTGAACCACATTAATGCTTTTCTTCTTCAACAAATGAGGACAGTCACTGTAAAGACAACATGATAATGTACACAATTACCAAAAAATGATCTTGTTAATTGATGTAACACTTTGTCTTGCTCACTCCCTATCCTTCACTAGGGTCTCTTTAGGCCAATGTTTTGACTTGATAGGGTACTTAACTATCCCCACACTCTTTAGGTATCTCTACCCAAGATCCCACTCCTTCAACTAGTGCACACCAACAAGAAATACAACGAACTCTGCTCAATACCAATCTAGCTACTAGGACACTCCTAGTCTTGTCTTCACAAATTGAAACACATTCAACTAGAACTTTACTCCATGGAGAGGCTGGCCACTAGGACCTCTATTGGTTTCAATATTACTCCTTCACCTATACTTTTCATCAGTACTTCAATCCGGCTCATCAAACCATGCCAGTTGCACCCAAAAATAGGCTGCTAGCAATTAGGCCTTTGTCAAGCCTTTTTGTTTATATTAAGCCACCTAAAGGGCTTAGGATTCAGATGCCCTTTATTGAGAACTCCAAGATATCTAAGGTCTTCTCCTCCTAGATTTTTTGTACACCAACTGCTACAGCCATGCCTGAAAACAAGTATTTTGACACAACTTGGACAGTCTGACTAAGAGTTTGTTTTCTTAGCAGCCAAAGAAACTCACCCAATCTTCTAATTTGACTTGGGGCTTCTTTAGATGTGTGTCTACCTCTCCATGAGATTTTAGTTGAAGCAACCAATGCATTCAACTTGTTGTAATCTTCTTGTAATGATTTGTCATCCCTAACTGTGCTCAACTGACTCACCTAGGACATCATTGCAAACATAGAAAATGAGCTTCCCAGGGCCCCTCCTTCCAAACATATAGTACACGGAGTCTCCTCACCCATTCCAAGAGCCCGTACAAAATTGACAATGGAATGATGAGCTAAGACTCCATTTGTTCAACCTGCCTGGTTCAAACCAATGATAGGGTACTTAACAAAAGAATTAACAAACTAGTTGGAATGCTTCAAAACTCAAAAAAAACACAACACAGAATAAAAAAACAACTTGTACTAACTTTTCCAATAGACACTGTGAGCTATCTAATCCATTAATCAACTGAAAACAAAGAAACAAAAAAACTCAAGAATTCACTAAAACCGTGTTACTCTACAAATCTTCTTAATTCCAAATATTTTTCCCCCCAACCTTTTGCACAGATCGATGGAGGCCTCTTATAGTTGATCTGATGCCTAATTCAATGGTTTCATATAGTTACATAACCATCTTACTCGAAAATGCTCCCTTGCACAAATGTTGTCAATGTTGTGAATGACAACATTGACAACTTGTTACAACCTTTGGGATTTTGGTTCAAAACTTATTGTTCAAACACCATAAGACCCTAACCATGACTTAGTTAGGCTATTTAGACCTCACATAGGCCACTTCTACACTTCTTTGCCCAATTTGACCCCTAAATGCTTCATTCCCACTTTTGCCACAATATTGGTAACTTGGGTACAAATTGGCACTTGCCTTCACAAAGGTCACACATGAGGACATCTCACAGTGATCGATTGTCCCTTGTGTAATTGCCACTTGAATGTATTGCTATTGAACCACATTAATGCTTTTCTTCTTCAACAAATGAGGACAGTCACTCTAAAGACAACATGATAATGTACACTCACTGTAAGGACAGTCACAAATGAGGACATCTCACAGTGACTGTCCCTTATGTAATTGCCACTTGAATGTATTGCTATTGAACCACATTAATGCTTTTCTTCTTCAACAAATGAGGACAGTCACTCTAAAGACAACATGATAATGTACACTCACTGTAAGGATAGTCACAAATGAGGACATCTCACAGTGACTGTCCCTTGTGTAATTGCTGCTTGAATTACACAAGGGACAGTCATTGTGAGATGTCCTCATTTGTGACAAGGATAGTCACACATGAGGACATCTCACAGTGATTGTCCCTTGTGTAATTGCCACTTGAATGTATTGCTATTGAACCACATTAATGCTTTTCTTCTTCAACAAATGAGGACAGTCACTCTAAAGACAACATGATAATGTACACTCACTGTAAGGACAGTCACAAATGAGGACATCTCACAGTGACTGTCCCTTGTGTAATTTCTGCTTGAATTACATAAGGGACAGTCATTTTGAGATGTCCTCATTTGTGACAAGGATAGTCACACATGAGGACATCTCACAGTGATTGTCCCTTGTGTAATTGTCACTTGAATGTATTGCTATTGAACCACATTAATGCTTTTCTTCTTCAACAAATGAGGACAGTCACTCTAAAGACAACATGATAATGTACACTCACTGTAAGGACAGTCACAAATGAGGACATCTCACAGTGACTGTCCCTTGTGTAATTGCCGCTTGAATTACACAAGGGACAGTCATTGTGAGATGTCCTCATTTGTGACAAGGATAGTCACACATGAGGACATCTCATAGTGATTGTCTGTAATGTCCCCTTTTTGGCTAACTTGGAAAACAGGAACAATTACTCCACTTCTCAGACTTACTCTATCAGATACTTACAATTAAACTAAGTAATGGAGGTTACTTAAGATATCAACCGCTATTTCAGATTCAATCACAATATGTGTGCAAGATGATATTGATACCAATATGTTTAATAGCACTGTCGGATATAATGATATGAAATATGCTATGAATATGATGTTTCCTATCACTTATAGTGATAGTATAATGATGCTATGTCTGATATAAACAATATCGATATACAATCAATAAGTATTGCTTACAGCAATGTATTTGTTGTGTCTGATATGATGATGTAATTATGCAAATGTGTAATATCGCTATGAGTGATATGTTGCTATTTCGGATTCTGAATTATATGCTTGCAACTTCAAATATTGATGCTATTTCTGACTATCCTTTCTATCTGTGCAATCATGGTGTTGTCTCTGATCTGCAATGATAAACTTGAAACCAAACTGCCAAAGGCAGATGCTCTATTGAGTATATCCAAATATGGATAAGTAAATAAAGTTCTAATGATGCCTTGAGTGACTGACGAGAATGCATTCTTATATTGTCTTTAACAAATGAAGAGATGCTATGAATGAGACGTGTCTTGTTTCTTCCTCCATGTCCCTTTGTTAATCACACCTTTCCATAATCCGACAGTTCACATAATATTATTTCATTATTTTCTAATCATAGATAACTCCCAGATTGACTCAATATCAAATCTTTTTATGAAGGTAATCTTCCCTAATTGGTAGTGCAACCAGTAGTTAACATCCATTGTGTTTGTATTAGTTTGGTCTAACTATCATTAGTATTTAGTCAATCGATATTAACTCTTGCCTTATCCCATATTGTTATGATTATATCCAATCTTTCTACTCTGATATAAGTCGATATCATTTTCTGATAATTGTCCATTTATTGGTTGATTGCTGGTAATGGAGTTTGATCTTCAAATTGACTTCCATTCCTGTTAATACTTAAGGATACATTGTACTTATTATCCATGACTGATGCCTCATTCATCAATAGCTTGTGATATAATCACTGATGCTTTTGTGTTTCTACAAGATGTGGTTTATCTCAGACAATCGATAATCTTTCAATCCTTTAGTCGATATCCTCCTATGTGGTGTCTATTGATATAGATAGTAGAATTCAATCTAGTTTATGTTATTGTCATGATAACATAGGAAGTGATGGTGCATATTTGCTAGCGGGTCTTCATGTTTGATATTGCTTTATCGGATATGTCATTGTCTAAACTTGTGCAATTAATGATTATTTATAATATATGAATGGTTATCCTTCTTGCTTATCAATACATCTTCTGAAACACATAGCGACCTATCCCTTATTCATATCATGTTGATCTTGACTTCATAGTATTTGGTTCATTAATCATCCTCTCATGGTATCGATGTGTAATGACTAGTGATTGTTGTATCACTTCTTCATTCCTCATCGTGATAGATAATGCAGATGTTTAATGTAGATGTATATCGATTACAGATATTCGATATTGCTTTAAACGTTATTATTATTATTAATGTTATTGTTATTATTAAATATTATAATTAATGATGTTAGTAATATTAATAATATTATAATAAATATTATTATAGTGATAACATATTGTTTTATATTGAGAGGTTTATTAATATTATTTATATATTAAAATTATTATATCAATAATTGATTTAATATTATTACTTAATATATTATTATAATATAATATATATAATTTATTAATAATTATTTATTATTAATTTATATTATAATTATAATCATAATTATATTATTTATTAATATTTTAATATTATTTAATTAACATATTACATATTTGTTGAAGAAGAAAAGCATTAATGTGGCTGAATAGCAATACATTCAAGTGGCAATTACACAAGGGACAGTCACTGTGAGATGTCCTCATTTGTGACTATCCTTATAGTGAGTGTACATTATCATGTTGTCTTTAGAGTGACTGTCCTCATTCTGTAAGTGTACATTATCATGTTGTCTTTACAGTGACTGTCCTCCTTCAAGTGGCAATTACACAAGGGACAGTCACTGTAAAGACAACATGATAATGTAGAGGAACGTTGTCATTTGTGTTTTCAACAGCGCCGAGAGAGATTCCCTCTGCGAAATCAAGCGGGTTATCATTTGTGTTTTGAAAAAAGCGGGTTGTCATTTGTGTTTTGAACAACACCGAGAGAGATTCCCTCCGCGAAATCAAGCGGGTTGTCATTTGTGTTTTCAACAGCGCCGAGAGAGATTCCCTCCGCAAAATCACAGCTACAATTTCTGAGTATGTTGGGTTTATTTTTCTTTTGTCATTATTATTTAATCTGGTATTCAGCTGTTAGAGAGCTAAAATACCCAGAAATGAGGACATATTTGTGTCCAACACATTTTAAAATGATCACCCCCCTATTATTGTATCACTTCCTCCTTGTTCCTCATTCAAGTGGCAATTACACAAGGGACAGTCACTGTGAGATGTCCTCATTTGTGACAAGGACAGTCACACATGAGGACATCTCACAGTGACTGTCCCTTGTGTAATTGCCACTTGAATGTATTGCTATTCAACCACATTTATGGGCCCGTTTGGACCACGACACACAGTAGCATCTACAGAGAAGAATATCCCAGGTGTAACAAGTTGTAAGAATATACCAACAGTTCTAAGAAGTTCCCTAGCACGTAGTAGCATCTACAGAGAAGAATATACAACATGAGGGCAGCCACTGTAAAGACAACATGATAATGTACACTCATTGTATGTGTACATTATCATGTTGTCTTTACAGTGACTGACCTCATTCAAGTGGCAATTACACAAGGGACAGTCACTGTGAGATGTCCTCATTTGTGACAAGGACAGTCACACATGAGGATATCTCACAGTGACTGTCCCTTGTGTAATTGCCACTTGAATGTATTGCTATTCAACCACATTTATGGGCCCGTTTGGACCACGACACACAATAGCATCTACAGAGAAGAATATCCTAGGTGTAACAAGTTGTAAGAATATACCAACAGTTCTAAGAAGTTCCCTAGCACATAGTAGCATCTTCTAATTGTCTATACCACTTCACAAGGTATTGTTTGCACACATTGTTTTTGGTTCTTTTGATGACCCTTGTTTTGAAATTGCTATTAGGCCTTGTAGCTTATATGTTTTGATTGCTGGAGAGCTTCTAAAGCTAAGCAAGAAGACCATTGCACGAGTTATAGCCGCGCGCTCAGGTTTGAAAATTGTATATTTTTTAATCTAATGTATATTTTAACTAGACTTTTAGCTTATTTTTGTTGTATATTTTAATCTAAAGGGAATCATGGATGTGAACTTGAAAGAATTTTGTACTTAGTTCTTATGGAGAGAATAGTAGTAGTTTACGGTCTAATATCAAATAGAGTTTTCCAATTACAGAAAGTTAATGAATTCTAATAGCTTATATGTTTTGATTGCTGGAGAGCTTCTAGAGCTAAGCAAGAAGACCATTGCACGAGTTATAGCCGCGCGCTCAGGTTTGAAAATTGTATATATTTTAATCTAATGTATATTTTAATCCTTTTGCCATGTCATGTAATATGTCTTGCCTTGTAGCTTATATGTTTTGAAATTGCTGTTAGGCCTTGTAGCTTATATGTTTTGATTGCTAGAGAGCTTCTAGAGCTAAGCAAGAAGATCATTGCACTAGTCGTAGCCGCGCGCTCAGGCATGAAAATTGTATATTTTTTAATCTAATGTATATTTTAACTAGACTTTTAAAATATTAAAGGATTTAACTAGGTCTAAGAAGATTTGTGTACTTTTGACAATTTTGCTTAGTCACTGAAAGTTGTAGACCGAAGTTTTCATAGCCTAATTTTTGCTTCCTGCGAAGAACGATCATGTCAGATAATATAAGTGAAGAACAAAATAGGGAGACAATCGCTAGATTGTGGTCTAACTTGAAAAGAAAAGGTGATGGAAAATGTTATTGTCCCTGCAAAATTTGTAAGGGCTTAAACCGTAGAAGACTGCTAATCAAAACAGTTAAGAGACATTGTAGGGAGAATGGTCACATTGAAGGGGGGCATGACTATCATCCACTAGTAAATTGGTCATTATATCATTTTAACAATTTATATACATATGAAATCACTTGATGATGAGTTGAAGATCATGGTTTATTTATGTTAATCAATTTTATATAGGTTTATCTCCCCAAGGAAGTACATGATATGGAGGAACATGGGGGTGCGAATATCCAAGGTGAAGATAATGATCCCATGGAAGATGACGATCATGCGCCAGAAAACACAATTGAAGATGATGGTATAAATACATTGATCCATGACACATTTAGTCCAAGTGGATCTGATCATGATGATGATGATAGCCTCGATGTACCTCTACTTGAGAAGGCATACGAGCCCCTATACAAAGACTCCCAAACAACTCTTCTCTCTGCTGTATTGTTGTTGTTGAACTTGAAGGTTATGAATGGTTTATCCAACATAACAATGTCACGTATGTTAAGGTATGTCATATATGTCTTTATAGTTAACAAAGGGTGAATAATGTACCACTAATATTGTTTATATTAACAACTTATATTTTTTGCTGTAGATTGATAGGCGAGTTTTTGTTACCACCATCAAATATTCTACCTCGCTCATATCGAGAATTATCTGCTATTATGAAAGATATTGGAATGGATTATCAAGCAATAGGAGATGCAACAAGTCCCGATGCAACATCATTTCCTGGATGTTCCCGTGTTCCTAGTACGGGAACGGTGAAGGATTGCGTATTGATCATTAGCGACGATGAAGGCATTCCCTTAAAAGTAGCCAAAGTTCCAGGTACTTTAAAGTTATTATTATTCTATAGTGATATAATAGTAATTTAGTTTTTGATCACTCTTCATCGACTAATGATCCCATGATTATTTTGTAGGGAATGATATTTTTTGGCGAAAACTTGGTGACGAGTGTTTGCGGATATTCGGGCCCACCCTACGTACATGGTGGAACATCATATCCTAACTAAAACCCCAAACCACTATTTTGATTTCATATCATTGCTAGAATAGTTTTCCTTTTCATCAATTTCTTGAACTATATTAAAGGTAGCTTCTCTTCATTTATGAGTCTAACATGTTTTTTTTTACTTAAAAGGTGGAATAACCAAGATAAAAAGTTGAAGGATGATCTTGTACATAGTATGACCCAGCTTTTTGGACCTCGTGCATTCGAGAGAAACAAGCTTCTTGAAAGAGCTGGTTTATGTTTGAAGTATATTAGGGACCACTACAGGAAATATTTAGAGGTTAACCCAAGGCACGAGCGTTCGCCCTGTGTTCTTGAGGCTGAGTGGCAGGCTTTGATTTTGGATGGAAAGTATAAAGCCGACATGAAAAAAGGAATTACGCCAGTAGAGAGTAGAGCAAGGTATGTGATACTTTTGAGAATGTAATTATGTACTAATTAACCTCTAAATTTTTCCTGTAATTATGTACTAATTAACCTCTAAATTTTTCCTGTACTGGTCTCTAACATATTTCAAACTTTTCATAGATTGCCTGACACATCAAAGGCAACAAAGGCAAGATTAGAAAAGCACGGGACACACAAGCTCGGCTCTGGTGGTTTTTCCAAACTTCAAGCACGAGTTGTAAGTATTAATAAATGAAAACTTGTATCAATTTTTTTATATATTGCAAGGAAATTTTTTTTGATCAAACAATGCAAGTAAAATTCACCATACCAAGCAAAAATGTAGGGGTTAGAGTTCAATAGATGCCTCACAGAAGAGGACAAGAGAATTGGCTTCCAACAAGGCTATAGAGCCGTGGCTGAACGGCTACGAGCTGAAATCAGTGTGCAAGGTTCAAATAATGATGCATCTGAGCCACAGGTAAATAAGCTAAATGAAATTTATTTCAAATTGAATACTTTACCAATTAGTCTATTTGATGTTAAGTTCTAATATAAAGGGAGTATATCTGTTTTAAGAAAGCAATGATAACAATGTGTAGGATATTGGAATGCAGCCTGACAATCCTTCTACACAATCTATGCATAATGAAGGTTCGCATGATGTGCATCCTAGTGGTGGAGGTATACATTTGCTATTAAAATTTTTATATGTAATTACAATTGGTGTTTGGATTAATGTAACATTTTGTATAGCAACTGTAGAGGATCGAGGGGTCGGTGCTCATGAGCATGTTGAGGTTGAGTCTAGACAAAATGATGTGGCCAGATCAGGTAATTAAAGAGCGCCATAGTTATGTTCTTTAAAATAATTAAATACTTGTAACAATTATAATTAAATATTTTAAATTTAACTCTTTTATTTGTTATTGTAGAGGACCCCCCTTTGCAGCAGCATAGGAATTTGAGATCATCAAGAACAGAGAACAAAACAATTGATGAGGGGGGTATTGATGATAACACTGATGCTCCTCTTAGAGCTTACATAGAAAAAAAAATTAGAAAGAGAAAAAAGAAATGATTGTCATCTAAATACCTTAATTGATAATGACTGAATTTTATGTCTCAATGAATTTAATTATGTGCTAATGAATGTTCATGAATTATGTGTTTATTTTCATATTGATGAATGTTGCGTGTTAATGAATCTAATGTGTTAATGAATGTTATCATGTGATATTGATTGAATGTTACATTTTATTAATAATTGAAAGAATGAATGAATGTTAGATGTTAACGGGGAATGTAGAGTGATGTTAGGGGGAGGGGGGTGGGGCCAAATGAGCTTCCACCTTCACGTGGTTGGCCCTGTTTAGTAGAGAATATTAAACTATATTCTCGAAACAAAGTGAAGCTCAATAAGATACTAAATGAGTCAAAATGGTTATCAAGGTCCTCTATCCATAAGATACTTGTAGTCAAAATGGTTATTAATAAGATACTTGTAGTCAAAATGGTTATCTAGGTCCTCTATCCATTCCATAAGTTCTTCACCATTCAAACTTCCTCCATAACAAGGAATGTGCTCTAGGTTAGTCATGAAGCCTAGCATGGACTCTCTGTCAGATAGAGCCACTATTTCAGAGCCTTTTCTGTGCATTTCCTTCAAGCACTGTATAGTGTACGGATGTGAAAGGGAGGGCAGACCAGTGTGGAAGTTAGAGTATTTATATCTTATGCTTTGAGAGTTTATTTGGTAGATTCAAGACACCTTATATCAAAGTTATTCCTTTTTCTTATCTGTTGTTCTGTCAAACCCTCATTTTTTGGGTTATTGCATTCAAATGGCCTTAACTTGCAAATAAACCATAGGATATCCTCTGTTCTTTGTAAAATGCAAGTTAAGGGGGTTTATTTTCATATTTTAAAAGCTTTGGAATAGGATACTAAGCCAGAGAATTTCGAGAGCAAGCCCTAGGTCAAGAATCTCAATGTTCTTGACTAGGAGTTGATGGATTATGCAAGATCAGAGGGTAGCGGCAAGTAAAGGACCTCAAACCTTGTTGAATCTAGATCTTTAGAGCATGGTGGACATCTTCAAACTCTGATCTTGGTTTCATGCACCCATTTTCAATGCCTTGTTTTGGAACCCACACCCAAAGGCATGCATTAGGTCTGCGGACTCAATAAGGACATTGATATGCTAGAGTGGAGTCAGGGTCTGGGAGTTGGAGGATTGTTAGAACATCAAAAAGGGTACTCAAAAAACATATAAGTTCATAAGGTCCTTTGTCAAATTGAAGAGTTATTGCTGTAGAACAGGTTTTGGAAACCTACTAGAGTCACTAGGTCTATTTGTGATTTTGATGTCTTGGGTTGTTTGGAACACAACCAATGCATGATTTTGCATGTTTTAGGGAATCTTAAGAGTTTTCAAATGTTTTATTGGGTTGGCAAAGCCTAGGATCAATAAAGTCTCTTTTGGTAGAAAATCAGGGAACTTGTCCCTAAAAGGAAATTTGGTCTTGGTTGGGATTGAGTCAATAAGGTGTTAGAAGTATCTTGAAACCTTTGAAGTCCCTCTAGTACAAAGATTTTAAATTGGTCTGATAGAATCAGAGGCTAAATTGCTTAGGTGTAACATTTTGGTGTCTTGAAGTGGGTTGGGGCTTAAGACCAAGTTTCTTGCTGACCACTCTGCATCACATTGTCTTGCATGAAATTAGTCATTCTGTATACACTGGTCTAGTGTTGTCAATAGACCCAAATAGTTCAAAGATACTCGAACCAATCAGATGTTTTATGGGGTGCATTTTTGTGTTAGGTAGAAAGGATTCTTCATACAGGTGAAAGTCTCGAACCTTTCCCCACTCCCAAAAAAATATCACTTGTACTGTTATGAGCAGTCATGAGGACTAGATAGATACATTATAATATATGTAATTGCCACTTGAATGTATTGCTATTCAACCAAATTTATGGGCCCATTTGGACCACGACACACAGTAGCATCTACAGAGAAGAATATCCCAGGTGTAACAAGCTCTAAGAATATACCAATAGTTCTAAGAAGTTCCCTAGCACACAGTAGCATCTACAGAGAAGAATATACAACATGATAATGTACACTCATTGTATGTGTACATTATCATGTTGTCTTTACAGTGACTGTCCTCATTCAAGCGGCAATTACACAAGGGACAGTCACTGTGAGATGTCCTCATTTGTGACAAGGACAGTCACACATGAGGACATCTCACAGTCACTATCCCTTGTGTAATTTCCACTTGAATGTATTGTTATTCAACCACATTTATGGGCCCGTTTGGACCACGACACACAGTAGCATCTACAGAGAAGAAGTTTGGTATGCAATGGTCTTGAAACCTCTTGAGAAATTCTTGGTATGCATTTGTGTGGTGCAAAAGCTTCGTTGAAAGAGAAAAAGAAGAAAATAATAGAAATGATTTTTTTTCTTTTTATGTCATATACTGTAACCAGCTACTTATAACTTGCAAAAATTATTATAACCATTTGAAATTGAAACTTAGTTTAATGTGAAACTGAGAACTGCTTTATTAGAGCTTTCTGTGATTTAGATTCAGACATCAAGAACATTGTTTGCCTAATATTGTGATTAATGTTTATTTATTAATATCTCATACTGACAAACAATTGATAATTGTAGGGAAAACATCATTGGGGGTCTTTGAGGATCCACCAGAAGCCAAGGAGAAAATGTATTCAAATGCTAAAGATGGTGTAACAGTCCTTACAGCTGTTGAACCTTGCTGTGTAGATCATCTCCGATTCTCCAAGTTCAACAGTACTGTGGTATTCCTTTGGATACTTCTAATGGTAAATTTCAGACATCAAGTTCTTTTCGTATGAAACTACTACATTTGTAATCTGTAGTTTTAAACTTTTAGTTTATAAATGTTCATCAGCTTTAGTTCGTATGCTGCCATTTCAAGTATGATTAATGAAGTTACCTTTATCACAGGATGAAAGTGAGCAGTCAGCATACTGGTACGGAGCTGGCAGCGTTGATACGGTGACTAGGGCATCATTTAATGGTGGTATTGTGTTTTCCCATGTTTAGGGCATCGGCCTTTTGAAGCATTGCCTTCATCTTTCTTAAGTCTGAGTTTTAAGTTTGTTTATCTCTCTCGGCACTGTTGAAAATACAAATGACAATGTTCTTGTTTTTTTTGCCCTTATATCCCGATGTGATTTCGCGGAGGGTTACAGTGCTGTTGAAAACACAAATGAAAACACAAATCCCTTGTGTAATTGCCACTTGAAGGAGGACAGTCACTGTAAAGACAACATGATAATGTACACTTACAGTGAGTGTACATTATCATGTTGTCTTTAGAGTGACTATCCTCATTTGTTGAAGAAGAAAAGCATTAATGTGGCTGAATAGCAATACATTCAAGTGGCAATCACACAAGGGACAGTCACTGTGAGATGTCCTCATTTGTGACTGTCCTTACAGTGAGTGTACATTATCATGTTGTCTTTAGAGTGACTGTCCTCATTTGTTGAAGAAGAAAAGCATTAATGTGGTTCAATAGCAATACATTCAAGTGGCAATTACACAAGGGACAATCGATCACTGTGAGATGTCCTCATGTGTGACTATCCTTGTCACAAATGAGGACATCTCACAATTACTATCCCTTCTGTAATTGCCACTTGAATGAGGACAGTCATTGTAAAGACAACATGATAATGTACACATACAATGAGTGTACATTATCATGTTGTCTTTACAGTGGCTGCCCTCATGTTGTATATTCTTCTCTGTAGATGCTACTATGTGCTAGGGAACTTCTTAGAACTGTTGGTATATTCTTACAACTTGTTACACCTGGGATATTCTTCTCTGTAGATGCTATTGTGTGCCGTGGTCCAAACAGGCCCATAAATGTGGTTGAATAGCAATACATTCAAGTGGCAATTACACAAGGGACAGTCACTGTGAGATGTCCTCATGTGTGACTGTCCTTGTCACAAATGAGGACATCTCACAGTGACTGTCCCTTGTGTAATTGCCACTTGAAGGAAAAAAGCATTAATGTGGTTCAATAGCAATGTATTCAAGTGGCAATTACACAAGGGATAATCACTCTGAGATTTCCTCATTTGTGACTATCCTTACAGTGAGTGTACATTATCATGTTGTCTTTACAGTGACTGTCCTCATTTGTTGAAGGAAAAAAGCATTAATGTGGTTCAATAGTGATGCAGAGTAGTCAGCAAGAAACTTGGATCTATGTCCCAACCCACTTCAAGACACCAAAATGACTCAACCAATCAATTAGGCTCTGATTTCTATAGGTTAATGTTTAAACTCTGCAAAGTAATGAATTTGAAGGTTTCAAGGATCACACAACAACTTATGGACTCAATCCCATTCAATAACAAATTTCCTTTTAGGGACAAGTTCCCTGATTTTCTATCAAAAGAGACTTTTAAGGTTCTAGATCTTACTTCCTGGAGAAAAACTTAGAAACCCCTTAGATATCATCTAAATAACAAGAATCATGCATTGGTTGTGATCTAAACAACCCAAGACATCAAAATAACAAACTGACCTAGTGACCCTAGTAGGTCTCCCAAACCTGCTCTGCAGCCATAACTCTGCAACTTGCCAAAGGACTCTAAGAAGTTATATGTTTTCTGAGTACCCTTTTTGGATTTCTAACAGACCACCAACTCATCCCAGACCCTGACTCCACTCCAGCATATCAATGTCTTCATTGAGTCCGCAGACCTAATGCATGCTTTTAGGTGTGGGTTCCAAAACAAAGCATTGAAAATGGGTGTATGAAACCAAGATCAGAGTTTTGGAGTGTTCTCCTGATCTAGATAAACAAGAATGCACAAGTTTTCAAGTCCTCAATACGATGCAAGCTTCTAATTTTATTCTGATTACCATCTTCCCAGCCAAAAACATGGTAGTTTTTGATCTAGGGCTCGCTCTCAACAAATGCAGATGCAACCCCCTACCTCAGGGCTTTTAGAATATACAAATATACATCCTTAACTCTCATTCCACCAAGGAAGAAGGAATTCCAATGGTTGAAACGTGAGTTAAGGTCTTTACATCAGTCAAACCCTGAAAATGAGGGTTTGTAAACAATGCACAGAAAATTTGAAATAACTTAGATATAAAACAAAGAGAATCAATCAAACCAACTTCCAAAGCATCAGATGTCACTATTACAACTTCCAGGAAAATTTTATCATCCAACCACCATCCGTACAGCCGTACAGAGTTCATTTTTCACCAGAAATGCACTAAAACAGGGTTATTTTTATTTTTTATGAAAGCAAAATGATTACAATACTGGTTCTCTGTCTGTCTTCGACCATTTGAAGCCTAAAATAGGCTCTCCAAATGTTGGTTCAACCATCTAGGTGGTTAGAATAGTTTATCCAACAAATGTCAACTTTGCTAAGCAACTTTTAAAGTTGCATTACAACTTTGCAAATAACTTTGCCGAGAAGGTTAAAAATGTGTTGTGAAACTTTAGGAACCTTATTAAAGTTATTTTGGACCTTCAAACTTCTTAACAACATCTAAAAGACACCTAATAAACACTTACTATGCTCATTTCATCCAAGGACTCAAAAGATGCCCAAGGTTTATAAGTCACCAAGGGGTCTTGTGTCCAACAAGTGGATGTTTATAAGGAGATAAAATCAATCCTTAATATTTATTACAAACCAAGAAAACATCTAAAACTCCTATTCTAATTTATTGTCATTCAAAAAGACTCTGATTTGTCATTCAAAAAGACTCTGATTTGTCAATCAAAAGGACCTTTCACCAGTCAATCCTTCAAAGCTCCAAGGTGAAAATCTTATGTTCCAATTGATAGGATTTGACTCCTTGGCTTCATGGCAACTTCCTTCAATCATGGTGTCTTTGGCTTGCATTAGGGATGCCCCTGCATCAAATAGCAATGCATTCAAGTGGCAATTACACAAGGGACAGTACATGCCCATTAAAGTTGGTGTTTTGTTATCCAGCATGACAATGGAGACAACATACTCTGTGTCAATTTTACTGATCAAATTTCCCTCCGCCAGGCAAAGCAACAATCTGGGTATTAAAGGTGAAATTTTGTAGTCCTTTTGGGTATGATAACAGTTCCAGTTTCCAATAAGATGGTTCATTTTTATAATCTAGCTTCAATTTCTCTTGTGAAAATCTTTTTTTCATTTTATGGGTGGTAAAATATAATTATTATGCTAGAGGTGTGTACTTATGGATGATAATGAAACAAAATGATAAGATTTAAGACTCTTGTTTTTTTTTTAAATAGCAATTTAAGTTTCCTTCTATTATAAATTACTGTTTTTCTATTTTTTAATGTATCTTTCCAGATCTTTTATATCAATTTTATTTATGAAATATAAATATATTAATAATGTTTTAGTGTTTTTAGGATTAGTTTATATCAATTCTATGTATCATCATTCATCATTCAATTGTCAGTATTATTAATTTAGACTGTGCAATTGTAGAACTACTCGAATATGGGTTGGATGGATACTCAAGCAGGGGAACCCTCCTCAAATATCTCAAGCAGTGAACTTGGAAAAATGTGTCCTGAAGGAACCCTTTCCATCAGAGAGATAAAAGTACAAACAAGTAAAAGAAGCAGGCTCTGCAAATATGTTTTTGAGAAGAAAAATGATAGATTATTCGAGTATGGTTCATGAGGTATATCTAAAAAGACATTTTTTTTCTTATTATTATAAAAGAGGAAGTTGTGAATGTCAAAGTTGAGTGAAACAAAAATTATTTTCATCAAATTTTGTTAGGCTTGCTTTTGGGAATAGTTTCTTACAATATTGCTATTAAGATTTTTATTGTGTAGTTTTTAGATTAGGTTTATAAAATTATATTTCATGAGTAGTGATTCATATTAATCAATTAATGATACTTTTGGAAGGTATTTTCAATGTGTCAAATTTTGATATTTTTACAAGAATTAGATTGTGTAATTTTTTTAATTAAAGTCATTGACTCATATTTCATAAATAATAGTTCTCATGAATCCATCTCTTATAAGATTGAATAGTCTATTTAGGAAGTATTTCTGATAGTATGTCAAATTATGATATTACTATTACCATTAGATTGCATGGCTTTGAAGTCAACCTCGTTGACCCATATTCTTCTCTGTAGATGCTACTATGTGCTAGGGAACTTCTTAGAACTGTTGGTATATTCTTACAACTTGTTACACCTGGGATATTCTTCTCTGTAGATGCTACTATGTGCCACGGTCCAAACGGGCCCATAAATGTGGTTGAATAGCAATACATTCAAGTGGAAATTACACAAGGGATAGTCACTGTGAGATGTCCTCATGTGTGACTGTCCTTGTCACAAATGAGGACATCTCACAGTGACTGTCCCTTGTGTAATTTCCACTTGAATGAGGACAGTCACTGTAAAGACAACATGATAATGTACACATACAATGAGTGTACATTATCATGTTGTCTTTACAGTGGCTGCCCTCATGTTGTATATTCTTCTCTGTAGATGCTACTATGTGCTAGGGAACTTCTTAGAACTGTTGGTATATTCTTACAACTTGTTACACCTGGGATATTCTTCTCTGGAGATGCTACTGTGTGCTGTGGTCCAAACGGGCCCATAAATGTGGTTGAATAGCAATACATTCAAGTGGCAATTACACAAGGGACTATCACTGTGAGATGTCCTCATGTGTGACTGTCCTTGTCACAAATGAGGACATCTCACAGTGACTGTCCCTTGTGTAATTGCCACTTGAATGAGGGCAGTCACTGTAAAGACAACATGATAATGTACACAAGTACCGTGAAGGTAGTTGCAAGTTAGGGCTGTTTCATTGCATACCCGAAACAATGAAGATGTTACGGTCCACAAAATGTTTGTGCTTGAAAGATGAACAAATAAAATTAAACTTCTAAATAACCAAAGCTGCTAACAATAAATTCAACACAGATATGTCATCATTTCTGGGTATTTTAGCTCTGTAACAGCTGAATACCAGATTACATAATAATGACAAAAGAAAAATAAACCCAACGTACTCAGAAATTGTAGCTGTGATTTCGCGGAGGGAATCTCTCTCGGCACTGTTGAAAATACAAATGACAACGTTTCTCTACATTATCATGTTGCCTTTACAGTGACTGTCCCTTGTGTAATTACCACTTGAAGGAGGACAGTTACTATAAAGACAACATGATAATGTACACTTACAGCCCGTGTACATTATCATGTTGTCTTTAGAGTGACTATCCTCATTTGTTGAAGAAGAAAAGAATTAATGTGGCTGAATAGCAATACATTCAAGTGGCAATTACACAAGGGACAGTCACTGTGAGATGTCCTCATTTGTGACTATCCTTACAGTGAGTGTACATTATCATGTTGTCTTTATAGTGACTGTCCTCATTTGTTAAAGGAAAAAAGCATTAATGTGGTTCATTAGCAATGTATTCAAGCGACAATTACACAAGGGATAGTCACTCTGAGATTTCCTCATTTGTGACTATCCTTACAGTGAGTGTACATTATCATGTTGTCTTTACAGTGACTGTCCTCATTTGTTGAAGGAAAAAAGCATTAATGTGGTTCAATAGCAATGTATTCAAGCGGCAATTACACAAGGGATAATCACTCTGAGATTTCCTCATTTGTGACTATCCTTACAGTGAGTGTACATTATCATGTTGTCTTTACAGTGACTGTCCTCATTTGTTGAAGGAAAAAAGCATTAATGTGGTTCAATAGCAATGCATTCAAGTGGCAATTACACAAGGGACAGTACATGCCCATTAAAGTTGGTGTTTTGTTATCCAGCATGACAATGGAGACAACATACTCTGTGTCAATTTTACTGATCAAATTTCCCTCCGCCAGGCAAAGCAACAATCTAGGTATGATAAGGTAAAGTTTTTGCAACAATTTCTTGCTGCTCCTAAGGTTACCATTGTTTATGGTTTCTATTATATAGTTCTATCTATATTGCTATATGGCCTTTTGTTTAGGATTAAGTAGACGAGGGAAAATATTTCTTTTGTGGATTGTAAACAAAACATTGAATTATTTCAGAGAACAGATCTAAATCTATAAGATGCTACGATGGAGCACATGACCATGTACTTGTGAATATTAGGATCCATGTTAATCAAATGACTGCTTTATGTAAATTACTTTTGAGTAAGTAAAAGGCAATACAATTTTTCGAAGTGTGCAAGGATTTTTATGATATACAGGTGTACGAAGAAATGAATCTGTGTTGTTTTGTATCAATATCAAACATCTTTGATATATTTTCATGTTTTTATAATCTATTTTGCAGATGAAAACTGTCCAACAGATAAAGATTGGGAACTTCTCCCAGCATCTGTACCTGCATCTCTCTTATATACTACAAGTTGCTTGCCATCAAAAATTGCAGTTCCCTCACGTGACATTGATGGTGAAGTGTTCTTTTCAAAACCATCATCTGTGGTTACCAATGCTCCTATTTTAGGCAATAAGTTTGTTGCATTCCATGAGCCATTGGTCAAGTTTCTTCTACGAGCTTCTGATGCCTCAAAATCTAAGCAGCACCTACGCATGCCTCGTTGTGGTTGATTATCATTCTGTACATGAATTATAATGAGTAATCAGTTTTGGGCCTTGGAATCTTGTATGTAACATGCACAGGCATTTCATGGCTAAATGAATCTATTTTAAAAGCATCAACTTTTCTTACATGATGCTGGATACATAAGTAGAACAAGCATATATCAAATTGGAAGCAATCAGAACTCCACAATGACATATTATTTAGAGTACTCTTCAGTTTAAGTAATAATGCATATATTGACACTGTAAAGACAACATGATAATGTACACTCACTGTAAAGACAACATGATAATGTACACTCACTATAAGGACAGTCACAAATGAGGACATCTCACAGTGACTGTCCCTAGTGTAATTGCCACTTGAATGTATTGCTATTCAGCCACATTAATGCTTTTCTTCTTCAACAAATGAGGATAGTCACTGTAAAGACAACATGATAATGTACACTCAACATGATAATGTACACTCATAGTGAGTGTACATTATCATGTTGTCTTTACAGTGACTATCCTCATTTGTTGAAGAAGAAAAGCATTAATGTGGCTGAATAGCAATACATTCAAGTGGCAATTACACTAGGGATAGTCACTATGAGATGTCCTCATTTGTGACTATCCTTATAGTGAGTGTACATTATCATGTTGTCTTTACAGTGGCTGTCCTCATTTGTTGAAAGAAAAAAGCATTAATGTGGTTCATTAGCAATGTATTAAATAATTTTTTTTTTTTAATCCACCCACGGGCGTCGCAATTGCGATGGGAGCCCGTCGTAATGCGATGCAGGCACCCGTCGCAATTGCTTGGGAGGCCTGTCGCAATTGCGACGACCCTCCGAAGCCATGCGACGGGGGGGCGACGCCCATGTCGCTAACAAATCTTAGCGACATTGCGATGGGAGGGCGCTGCAATCGCGACGGCTACCCATAGACGTCGCAATTTGCGACTAAAAAATAGCGACGTCTATGGCCGTCGCAATTGCAACACATAGCCGTCGCAAAATGCCCCCAAATGTATTAGTGCATTAGTCTTAGATAGGGTACTTCATTCCTAAAACTAGACATCATCATCATTATCATTTGTATCGTCTTAAAATGGAAGCACTTCCATGATAAGAGCATTTAGCCCTTCGAGCAAGTGGTGTGGGGTCATGTTAAGCACCTTGATCGGGTCTTTGCATGTATTTAGCTTTCTCCCTGCTTTCCACTTCTTCTTGGCACTTGATTTCTTCATTCTGAGTGAAAGTAGGGTTATGATCTCAAGGATTCTCCTTAATTTCCCTCTTCCATGGCTCTATTTTCTAGGTAGGATTCAGAAATAGTTCCTCCTGGCTTTCATCATAGTCATCATAGGATTTTATGTCTATCCTTGACATTCTATCCTGATCTGATATCATTTCTAGGTTTCTGGGCATCCCCAAGACCTCTTAACCTGGCTCTGACTGAATCTGGGCCCAGGGTCAAATTCGAGGTTGATCTTGACTAGGTCAGGATTGAGCTCAAACCTGATTAGGTCAGGATCAAGGTCAAACCTGACTAGGTCAGGTCCAACCTCGATTTTGCCCCCCTCATTCAAATTTCTAGAATCCTAGATTTTCAGGATTCGGGCTTTCAGGATATTTATTTTCCCGCCTCTGGGTTAATCATTTCAAGTTTCGGGATGGTAAATCCTTTAATTGCATTTAATCTAGGTATATTTTATAAAGGTTAGGACCTAATTGGGATTTAATTCTCCAAGGTGGCCCCTCTAGAGGATTATGCCCTAGTTCACTTTAAAAGGAGGCCTTCCTCTCTCATTTTTTACATCCACTTTCATGATCAAGCCATCAAGTTTTGGCAATCAAGTTTTCATGTGCAAGCTCTCAAGGTGATCAAGCAAGCATTCATTCAAGCATTCAAGTCCTCTTCTCCATCCAAGTTCTCCATTGAAGATCAAGGATTCAAGCATTCAAGCCTTTGAAGAGATTTGGTTCAAACATTCAAGATCCATCATTCAAACCCTAGATCTAGCCATCATGATGGTGTGATCTTCCTTCAAGATCCTTTGTTCATCTTCAAGATCCATTCATTCTTCTATCAAGGTGGATTCCAAACATACAATCATGGAGGTTTGATTTACAATTGTTATGTTCAAGCTTTCATATCAATATACTTGTTTACATTCAAAATACAATTACATATCTATTGAATTGCATAGCTTCATTGTTAGATCCTTTTCTATGACTTGCTAGCATTCCTATTTCAATTTCAATATTAAGGTTGATTCCAAACCGGGGTTTGACCAAGGCAAACCCCTCAAACAAACAAAAACCCCCATTTTCTTGCAGGTACAGGTACAAAATTTCAGATCTAAGAGCGAATTTGGATACCCTTTTCGGCAAACTTTTGAGATTTGTGAACATAATTCGAATCGAACTTCAAATAAAGAATGTAGTATTTGACCTTTTATGAGGTTCAAACCTGACTTGAGCTCATCTTGGAGAAAGATTTTAGGGTTTTCTCTGTCTCGACATTTCCAGTCCAAAACAGGTTTCAGAAATGCCTGAAAGTACACATAGACATCAGAATTCAACATTTTCCAAATCTGCCATAATTTGAGGTTAGTATTTGTATTTCAATTATTTCATATTCCAAGCATAAATTTCATTCATAGGGAAATATTGGATTTACTCTCTCTCTCTTCCATATTCTTCATAAAATGATTCGATTATGTATTAACCTCTGGTTGATCAAATTGGATCTCTTCTTTGGGAATTTGAGTTTGAGGATAGATCTCATATCTTCCCCCTTCCCTTTCTATTTGAATAGTGGTGAATCCATTTTATCACTATTCATTTTGGTGAACCCGACAAGCTTACTCTCTTTCTTTTTGGTGTTAGATTTCCCTTTGTGTGTGTTCACCATCACTATTTGATGCAGGAGCATCCTGGGTGTAAGAGCAATCTTGCATCACCCAAAAATATTTATGTTTTTTTTTTTTTTATTATTTAATAAGGGTTATTTTGTGCAGAGCTGCTATTTATGGAAAGTTGCTATTTTTGGTAATTTTCGTATGTGCTCAGAATGATCTGATTTCTTTCTTGGAGGTTCATTTTGGTCATATAAGTCTGCCAGTAAAGTTTCATTGCCAGATCAAGTGTATATTGGAAGATATTGAAGATTTTCGGTATTGGCAGCAGGGTACAGAAACTTCGAACTCAGTTTTGAAGGCTTTAGAGGCCCCGGATGAGGTCGAAAATTTGGGTGACGGGCGCTTGCGCAGGTCAAGCCTGTAGAGCGCTTCGTGGCGTTTCCGAAATGGGGTTATAGTGGCCGAGCGGGTCAACTGGTGATGACTTATGGTCTTCGGAAGTTGGGCCACCTGAAATGGCGAAAAATAATTTTCTTCAAAATTTCTGTTCGGGTTTCAAAGGTTATCTTGAGCCGACTATGATGTAATAAAATGTAAAATAAAATAATTCTAAGTTTGGTCGGCCTTATTGGCTAAAATTCTGGAACCTTCCCAGGCGGTGGATAATTGCCTATATAAGGAAGGCTGTATTATTGTCTTAGGCAGTTCAGAATAGTTCTGGGTAGTAGATCTGGGTAATAGTTCGAGGCTTTGTCCTACAGAATATTGTAAGGGAATGCCCATGTGGCTTTGCATATTGTAATTCTGAAAGTTTGTAATTCCACATTTGTGGAGATAATAAGAAGCCAATTTTCTGTTCTTGCATATTGTTGTGGTTTCTCTGTTTCTGTTGTGTGTTTGTGGTATTAAGGGGAGCACCCTTCATCAAGTGGTATCAGAGCAGGAGTTCTTGAGTGTGTAAACAGATCGCCGACTGTGAGGCAGTTTGCACCAGGACCGTGGCTAGGGTTTCAGCGCGCATCGCGAAAATGCCTCCACGACGAGAACGTGGCGGAAGAGTTGGTGCTGTGACACCTGAGGTTAGAGAGCTGCAGAGACAAGTGCGAGCATTGCAAGAAGAGATTCGCAGAGGAATGAATCTTAATGTCAGAGACGAAAGTGAGGATGAAGCCGAAGAAGAATATCAAGAAGGAGAAATTGAAATTGTGAACCAGGAGGAAGAAAGACTTTTTCGGGCGATTTCCAAGATTGGGAAAAGACCTAAGATTGAGGTTCCTACATTTTCTGGAAATCTTAACCCAGAGGAATTGATCGACTGGATCAATGAATGTGAAGAATATTTTGAGTATGAAGATGTTGAGGATCCTGATAGGGTCAAATTTGCGAAGGCCAGACTGAAAGGTCATGCGAAGATATGGTGGCAAGAGATTCAGTTGGAGCGAAATAGAAGGGGAAAGGAGAAAATCACGAGATGGGATCGGATGGTGGATAAATTGAAGCGACAGTTCATTCCTGTTGATTATGAGCTTGACCTACTGAAGAAAATGCAGAGTTTGAAGCAAGCAGGAAGATCTGTTCAGGAGTACACAGAGGAGTTCTATCGACTTCTCATCAGAACAGGCCATGCAGAAGCTGATAAGGAGAAAGTTGCCCGATACCTTAATGGGTTAAGGCCAAGCATTCAGGAGGAGCTGAATCTGGTTCGAATGAACAGTATTGAAGAGGCATACCAGTTTGCCCTAAAAGTGGAGGAAAAGCTGAACAAGAAGTTTGAGAGCAGACAAAACGGAAGAGGTCGCGGTGGACGGTCATATGGTGGCCGAAATGAAGATCCGAAAAAGAAGGATGAGGCCAGTAGCAGTCAAAATCAGCGAGGAAATAATTCCAATCGCTTCCAGGATCAGAATAATAGAGATCAGAGAGGAAGAGGAAGAGGGCAAGGATCTGGAAGAGGTGGCTTCCGTGGAACATGTTTTCACTGTGGAGAAGAAGGTCATAGGGCATTTGAATGTCCTCAGCGCCAAGGCAGAACAGACAGGAGAAATGAAGGCCAGGCCAGAGTTGCACATGTTGATGAAGATGCTAGATCATCAAATTCTGAAGATGCTGAAAGAGGAGAAACGCTAATTAACAGAAGAGTCTTGCTGAGTGGTGAGAATGAACCTGAACAGAGGAGGAGCCTGTTTCGCACTAGATGCAAGTGTGAGGGTAAATGCTGTGATGTGATTATCGATAGTGGAAGCACTGACAATCTGGTGTCAGAAGAGATGGTGACAAAGTTGAAGCTCAAGAGACAGAAACACCCACATCCATATCGGATTGCCTGGGTGCAGGATGACCACAAGGTCATGGTCAGTGAACAGTGCCTGGTAAAGTTCAAGATCGGCGGGTACCAAGATGAGGTACTATGTGATATCATCTCTATGGATGCATGTCATATGTTATTGGGTAGACCGTGGCAGTTTGACAGATGTGCTGTACACGATGGTCGTGCGAATACCTATTCCCTGACAAAGGATGGAGTGCGACATAAGCTAAAGCCATTGAAGGAGACCGAAGAAAAGGTATGTGGTAATGCAAGAATAACATTTGTTGATGGAAGGAAATTCCTAGATGGTATGAGGCATGAGCATGTATGTTTTGCTTTAATTCCAAAAGCTGGTAAAGAGGAAGTAGAAGATGTTCCTGTAGAAGTTGCAGATTTGTTGAATGAGTTTCAGGATATTGTATCCGATAACGTGCCTGATGGATTACCACCAGTCAGGAAGATCAGTCATCAGATGGACTTGATCCCAGGAGCGAGTTTGCCGAATAAGGCAGCACATAGAATGACACCTGCAGAAAGTGAGGAGTTGAACAGACAAGTACATGAACTGTTACAGAAAGGATTGATCCGTGAGAGTCTGAGTCCCTGTGCTGTACCAGCGGTATTAGCACCAAAGAAGAATGGAGAATGGAGGATGTGTACAGATTCTAGGGCAATAAACAAGATCACAATCAAGTATAGGTTTCCATTGCCACGAATGGATGATATTATGGACTGTTTGAGTGGAGCTGTGTATTTCTCAAAGATAGATCTGAAGAGTGGATATCATCAGATTCGGATCAGAGAAGGAGATGAATGGAAGACTGCCTTCAAGACAAAGGAAGGACTATATGAGTGGTTAGTCATGCCTTTTGGGCTAACCAATGCACCGAGCACTTTCATGCGGCTCATGAACGAGGTTCTAAAAGAATTTCTGGGTAAGTTTGTCATTGTTTACCTAGATGATATTTTGATCTTTAGTAAGACATTGGATGAGCATATGATGCATATTCGTATGGTATTTGAGAAGCTGAGAGAAGAGAAATTATTGATTAATTTGAAGAAGTGCAGTTTTGTGAAGAAAGAGTTAGTGTATTTGGGATTTGTAGTTTCAGCAGAAGGTCTAAAAATGGACCCAGAGAAGGTACAGGCTATCCTTGAATGGCCTACTCCAAGGAGTGCTACTGAGGTAAGATCTTTTCATGGTTTGGCTAGCTTTTACAGAAAGTTTATCCGAAATTTTAGCAGTATTTGTGGACCCTTGACTGAAACAATGAGAGGGGATAGAAAAGAGTTTAAGTGGACTAATGGGGCAGAAAAGAGTTTTCAATTATTGAAACAAAAAGTTACAGAACAACCTGTTTTAGCACTTCCAGATTTTAATAAGGTGTTTCAAGTAGATTGTGATGCTAGTGGTACTGCAATAGGAGCTGTTATGAGCCAAGAAGGTAAGCCTGTTGCTTATTTCAGTGAGAAGTTAAATGATGCCAAGAGAAAATATTCTGTTTATGATCAAGAATTTTATGCTATAGTTCAGGCATTAAAAAAGTGGAGACATTATCTGCTTCCTAAGGAGTTTGTTTTGTATACTGATCATCAAGCTTTGCAATATTTGAATAGTCAAGGAAAATTGAATCAGAGGCATTTGAAATGGGTTGAGTTTTTGCAGAGTTATACATTTGTTTTGAAACATAGGAGTGGAAAGTCTAATAGGGTTGCAGATGCTCTTAGCAGAAGGCAACTATTGCTGACAGAAATGCAGATTGAAGTGGTTGGGTTCAAGGAACTCAAGAATTTGTATCCAGAGGATCCTGATTTTGGTGAGGCTTGGAAAGCTTGTACAGAACCTGTTACTCTAGACAGGACGAAATGGTTGGATTTCATCATCCAGGATGATATGCTATTCAGAGGGAGTCAGTTGTGCATTCCACGAAGTTCTATGAGGGAGAATCTCATCAAGGAGAAGCATAGTGGAGGATTGGCTGGACATTTTGGTCGTGATAAAACCGTTGCTTTGGTTGGTGAGAATTATTATTGGCCACAATTGCAGCAAGATGTGAAGAAGTTTGTACAGGGTTGCAGAATATGTCAGATGGCGAAAGGAGTGAAGCAGAATACAGGATTGTATCAGCCATTACCTGTACCAGAGAAGCCTTGGGAGGATATCAGCATGGACTTTGTTCTTGGTTTACCGAGGACACAGCGGGGACATGATTCAATTTTTGTAGTAGTTGACAGATTTTCAAAGATGGCACATTTCATTCCCTGCAAGAAGACTAATGATGCTGTTCATGTAGCAGAATTGTTTTTCAGAGAAGTAGTGAGACTTCATGGTTTGCCAAAGACCATAGTTTCAGATCGGGACACTAAGTTTGTTGGATATTTCTGGCGTACATTGTGGAAGAAGTTGAAGACAGATTTGAAGTTCAGTTCATCACATCATCCACAGACTGATGGACAGACAGAGGTGGTGAATAGGAGTTTGGGAAATTTGCTGAGATGTTTGGTTGGAGATAAGCCAACGGGATGGGATTTGATTTTACCACAGGCAGAATTTGCATACAATAATTCTGTCAACAGGAGCACTGGTAAATCACCATTCCAGATTGTATATGGAAGTAGTCCAAGAAATGCATCTGAATTGAGAAAGATAGATAAAGGAGCAATAAGTAGTGCTGAAGCTGAAGATTTTGCAGAACACTTGAAGAACATCCATGAGGAGGTGAGGAAACATATTAACAAGATGAACGCACAGTATAAGGCTAAGGCAGATGAGAAAAGGAGGCATAAAGAATTTCAGGTTGGAGATGAAGTCATGGTTCATTTGCGGAAGGAGCGGTTTCCAGTTGGTACATATAACAAGCTGAAAATGAAGAAGTTTGGGCCATGTAAGATACTGACGAAACATGATTCAGGAAATGCATATGAGGTAGAATTGCCTACTGAGCTAAATATTTCACCAGTGTTTAACATTTCAGATCTGACAGAGTATCATGAAGGAGGTGTTGAAGATGAGATCACAACAGCACAGTGGAGTATTCCAGCAACTAGTTCAGACACTAAGGAGATTGAAGATATACTGGTTAGTCGTGTTGGCAGAAGCACAAGGAACAGGACATATGAAGAATATCTGGTCAAGTGGAAAGGACGACCTGTTGAAGATTCATCATGGCTAACAAAGGAGGAGGTTAACCGTCTTGGTTTTCCTCTACACACCTGAGTCGTGACAGGGTCACTTCTCAAATTACCCCGGGTGTCTGATGCAGGAGCATCCTGGGTGTAAGAGCAATCTTGCATCACCCAAAAATATTTATGTTTTTTTTTTTTTTATTATTTAATAAGGGTTATTTTGTGCAGAGCTGCTATTTATGGAAAGTTGCTATTTTTGGTAATTTTCGTATGTGCTCAGAATGATCTGATTTCTTTCTTGGAGGTTCATTTTGGTCATATAAGTCTGCCAGTAAAGTTTCATTGCCAGATCAAGTGTATATTGGAAGATATTGAAGATTTTCGGTATTGGCAGCAGGGTACAGAAACTTCGAACTCAGTTTTGAAGGCTTTAGAGGCCCCGGATGAGGTCGAAAATTTGGGTGACGGGCGCTTGCGCAGGTCAAGCCTGTAGAGCGCTTCGTGGCGTTTCCGAAATGGGGTTATAGTGGCCGAGCGGGTCAACTGGTGATGACTTATGGTCTTCGGAAGTTGGGCCACCTGAAATGGCGAAAAATAATTTTCTTCAAAATTTCTGTTCGGGTTTCAAAGGTTATCTTGAGCCGACTATGATGTAATAAAATGTAAAATAAAATAATTCTAAGTTTGGTCGGCCTTATTGGCTAAAATTCTGGAACCTTCCCAG